>JAULBU010042573.1:0-14233 GCA_032358235.1 Odonthalia washingtoniensis | reverse complement strand
CTGACATCGACTTTGAGGTCGACTACGTCCACGTGTGACGATCAATTGCACCACACCCTTCCTCAACGGATTACGAGCGGAATGTGATTCTATACGTGTCCACGAAGGAGCTGCTATGTGGCTATTTCCTTTCTTCCTCCGTGGTTCCGCTCGGGATAACCTGCAACTACTAACGGAGACGGGCGCACACTGTACTACCGATTGGTCATCAAATATCATTAGCTACTCAATGGTTGTTGACAACTTACTCCGCACTCACCCCTCCGACAACATCCTCGCTCCAGCTGAATTGGACGTCGTCTCATGCCGCCAAGGGAGTATCAAAACGGCAACCGACTACGTTGTAAATTTGGAGCGTAAATACTTTCGCTGAGGTAACGTGTTCCCTTTGAGCGTGTCATCTCGATTTTTTTGGAGGGCATCCACGAGAATCTCCGACACATTGTGCGTTCATACCGTTCAGAACATCCACGCACCGACGTCCACGAGTTAGAACGGTAATCGCATTCTTTAGCTCGCTTTTGATCCGCTCCGCCTGTCATTCCGACTCCTGTTTTTGCTACATCATTAAACTCGACTTCGTGCATATGCTCTTCGGATGCCGATATGGATTCTGAGGCCCCGACAATGAAGGCGGTCTTCGCCGCCATCATGAATTCAGAAAATGTATCTGACACATCTCTAATAGATAAGGGACCGTAATCTCGTGTATGCTATGAACGCGACAGCCATGTCATGTCCCAATGTTTCTTCTTGGCTCCTGGTTCCAACCGGACTTCCACCCTGAAACGGAACGTCAACTTCCGCTCCTTTCAAGCAGCTAGAAACCCTCGTACCCTCCGAAGCCGTGGGAAACCGTCGCCATACCAACGTACTCCGACCAGAACACCGACTTGCGTCACGAAAACTCGAACGAAATCGGAAAACAACTAGGGGTTGCCTAGGAAACTGACTCCCCTACTACTTGTCCAGCCTAAACCACAGCCCTCTTCTGCTAAATCACCCCAGCCCGTTAGTTTTTGGAATCAGCCGCACCGGTTCTCTGCGCCTTCGCCACACCCATACTGTAAGCTAGTGCCCATTACCGATGCGGTCTCTATCTTCCACAACGGCAACTAGAACATACGCCTCACCATCGGTACAACCCCTACACATCAAACCACACCCGCCAGGTTTTGGACACAGCGTCTGTGTTTCCGGGAATGAATGCCTACTTCCAAGCGGTGAATGTGTATGGATGTGCCCGGGAACCATTCATATATTTTACCGGTATGAACGTCCACATTGGGCCATTCGTAGAATGAACATTCAAACATCGTAGTTTTTTCCCTGGGCATTCATATTGTCAAAAACTGGTAATTTTATGAAGGCATGGCATTCCGTGTTTTGTAGTTACGTGCAGTTGCGATAATTAATCCTAAATATAATAACGTGGGCACAATTTTGGTCATTGCTGTCACAACGTTTTAATCCAATTTTATGAATACAGTGAATATTGTAGTGCCTGTGCGACCACCAGCAATACAAAAAGATCAGAGAGGAACGCAGGAAAGACACCAGCAGTGCAATTACTGTACGTAATGAATGCCTACATAGAAGAGCTGAAAGAGAAGCGTTCACATTTATGTGAGAGATTATAAATGTAACGTGTCCATTACATGATTTAATGGACACGTTCATATGAATGATACACATTAGGCAATTGGAATCAATGAGAAATGGAACGGATTTTATATGGATATGATTCTAAGTAACAAAAGACATGGTGACAATTTGGATATGTATGGTACATGTTCAAGTTGTCAACATGTCGTTGGACAATTTATAAAAACCCTTTCACCAGTTCAGATTATTGTTACGATAATTTGAAGAGGTGAAAGTGTTTTCATAACAATAATATTTAACGTACATCCAATGGTTGTAAAATGTCTATTTAACGGAAGGTTTGCATCAGTTTACGAAAATTTTGTATCTCCTTCCTTTCTATGCCAATAATTCTCTACCATCCTCACAAAGTACGGAAAGGTAAGAAATCGTTTTAGTTATTAGTTATTAGTTAGTATTTTAGTTGATAAATTTTGTCTTCTCTAAGTGTGGAAAGGTAGGAAATCTTTTGCGATCTTGTGGAGGTTGGGAACCATAATATGACTTCCTGCCCCTCGCGAGATCGTAAACGCTCACTAAGCGTTCACGATCTCGCGAGGACTAAAGTAGGTAGTACCTACTTTTCATAATTAGTTGTTAGTTTTTGTTTTCTCCAAGTGTGGAAAGGTAGGAAATCGTTTGCGATCTTGTGGAGGTTGGGAAGCATAACATGACTTCCCGCCTTCACGGGGTCGTATATGGTTATCTTCTTTTTTAAATTTGGGTAGAATGAATTGTTGCAATGACTTGCTGGATTTAGTTATTAGTTGTTACTTTTCTCTTCCCCAACTAGGGGAAGGGAAAAACGTAACCTATTTTCTACCCTTGCACACTTCAAATGTGGAAGAGTAGGAAATAGGTTACGTTACGATATAGTTCACTGTGAAAACGGAGGCACCTGTAATAAATTATGCCTTCGTTTTCACAGTGATTACCCCTACCGACCTATACATGATTGTGAGGAACAAACATGTATGGGTTCTACCCATACCTAGTAGGTGTGTGGTAATTTGTTCAAGCATTATTTGTACGAAATGTCCATGTTTTGTTGTAATAATCGCAATGTCTGGTTGCTCACATCATAATGGACCAAATTGGCTATTGAAAATCATACATGCCATGTAAGTGACCGATATTACCCCACATTATGTAGGGTAATATCCGTCACTTGAAGATGAAATTGAAATGGAGTATTGAAATATGCAATAACAAGAATAGTCGGGATAGGTAAATGAAAATTTGGATTACGTAAACGTTTTGTAGATATTACACATTGAGATAAATTTCGGTGTTTTGACACTTGCTACTATCGCAATAATGGATTCTTTAATTGGAAGAGACATTAGATGAATACAAGAATATTATATCTTCCAAGTTATTTGTACGAAACATGAGGGATTGTGAAATATATAATTAGGATACTGTTACAAGTACTGATATGTATGATCTTTTCTCAGAATTACAGCGTTACATGTTACATCGTACCGTAACATGACAGGCTGCCATTCTCAGACTTGTGACAAGTAATAAAGTATATGTTATATTCTCAGAATGTAAAGTAGATATTATTACTTGTATCATGACAGGATGTCATGGCATTGATAGTGTATGGTGAAATAATTTATATTAGTATACTCATTGTAGTTATAGTGATAAGTGTTTAATGTACTGTACATATTAAGAAACAAATTGATCATAAAATGACGGGAAAAACGAAAAATAACAGTACTAGTTGTCTTTAACGCGATGAACATGATCAGGACCGTAATCATTGAAAACTTCTTGACCAATTGTAATTGGAAATTAAGCACAAATCTCCAAAGTTTTGTAAGAATTTACATCCGCATCAGTTCTCAACTTTCTATTTTGCACGAGAGCGCAATTTGCAGTTCTTGGATTAATCAATCTGTCGTTAGCCGAAGCTTTGTCCCCAGGGAGATAATGGAAATCATTAATGTATCTTTTAATGCACCAAGGGGCAGCTACAATCCATATCTTCTTTTTAGATCCATCACTTGCCGTGCATTTATGTGAACAATTGGCACCGTATTTCAGGAATTGCGCCTTAGATACCGAAACTAAACCCTCGCCATATGTTTTTGTAATTTATTGGCTCCCGTCGATATTTTCGTAAGCCAATGTTCCATGGTAATGGCCAATGAGGATACCTTCATCAATTGTCCTTTCTGCGAAAACCCCCAGACCAGCTTCATCATGTTTGACTGTGGATGGTTTCAGGGAAAAGACTAGTTCCCCTGCTTCCATTGCCAGCAACAGATTTGTAGGTATTCCATCAAGGGCTTGCTACCATGACATTTTCCACTTGTTACATGGTATGGGAACACCATTGTTATACAAAGATGCATCCCCACTGGGGTGTGAGATAAAGTGACGAACGTGCTTAGGGAAGTCTGAACTGTGGGAAGTACAGGAGGAATATCCCATACATCTTTTCTTCTTTTCACGGCAATGGCATCCAGATCTCTCAAATATTGTTGTGCTGCAACTAGGTCTTCTTCCTTGCCCTCAATGTCGAATTCATCGTTGAGTAACTGACGAGCTAAAAATTCGACCAGTTGTGTCCAGCAGCATTCCAAACAGTTATTATCCGTATCAACACCGAAAAATTTCCTATATTTTGGAAGAAGCATACATTAAATTTACACAGAAAATGTACCAGCGCATGTATCCACAATAAACTCACCAGGATTGGTGAAGTTGAGGATAATATCCATCATCCACTGTCTTGATTTTTGCTCTGGTCGAAGCATTTGTATTCGACCGGAAGATTTCGTCTGAGATGGAAGAAATACCTTTTCGTTGATAGAGACCCTTGGGATGTTTTTCATTTACTTACATGTTCCGGGATGAATAGAAGAAATGAACCCAGAACGACTGTAGTCTATCCTTTTCAAAGCGTGATCCCATACCATACTTTTCTTCCAGAAGTGTTCTGCAAGGTCAACCACGGAAAGATGCGAGAGACGGGGTGTTCTTGGATCTGATGTATAGCAACCCCTTGTCCTCGTGTAATGGAGCGGTGTTTCCTCCACACTGAATACACTTATTTCAGTCTTGTATCCTTTTACAATTTCATCATCTTCGGGGTTTCCCAATGGGATTAATTCCTTCTTCGACTTATTATGTTTAACCCAGGAAAAAAATTGCATTGCTGAATAAAAAATATGGGCATGACTTCCCGGTGTCAACACTGTATGGAAAAATAAATATTAATAGCATTAATATTTCTCCGTATAGCATTCATTTTAGACTGACTACAGCACAAAAAATGGTGCTTCGGAGCAATAAAATGGTGCTATTTTTCTTTTCAAAAATTTCGCTAGCAGTGCATTCATTGTTCCTGAGCACCGTTCTATCGTTTAAGGCTGCAACACATTTCGGAATAATAAAACTAATTTTTGTGCTATAGATTTCCTCAGATAACAATAGATTAAAATTGAATATATTGCCCAAGAAGTAAAAGAATTTCTTCGGATAGCAATAGATTTTATTTCTAATTGGAAAGGTTTTAATTTGTTTAAAATATTTTTTAATTTGTAGAAAATGTACAATATCAATAATTAATACATACGATTTATCATGCCATTCGCGGCGGATATCCATTACTCCTCTTTAGCAAAGCATATGAGCCTTTCTTAAGGACAGATTTGTCGTGAGAAATCCTGTTACTACGTGATACATACGTACAATTGTCGGTACATCGATGAAATAAAGAAACCCGTCGTATTTCAAAAGAAGGCTTGATTAGTTGGACGAGTTCTGGTGATATTTCCTGTAGTTGGTGAATGTTTGCATTCCATAAAGACTTTATCACACTTAGTGTGAAAGAAAAGAAATTACACAATTTAATGCTTGTGATTGTCCCCCTACTTTATTTTATGCAAGGATTTTCTGTCGAGACGATCATTCTCGGTAACCAAGTCCACATCTTCACTGTTTTTTGAATAAATTTTATCCATTGATGTGTCCGACCCGGAGAAGGTTGACATTGGGCTCAATGACTCTCCTGAAATTTTCTTTGAATTGTCAAATGGCACCATGGTTGGTTTTCCTGTTTCTTGTAACATAAATTTTGTAGACATTCAGATAGAATTCAAATCTTGCATGGTAAGCATCAGTCGGTTCTGTTGTCGAGTAGACGCATAAAGTTTCATTATATCGCATATACCCACCTTCATGATCTATCACGGCATCAATAAATCAATCAAGAATAGATGGTGGTTTTAGATGGTATAGGTTTAAGTGCTATTGCACTACCGATCTTATAAAATACATCAGGCAACTGCAGCACGTCCACGAATGAATGGATTGGGATCTTCATCAATACGTTCACCTAAAGGTTTCAGTAATGCTTGAAATTAGTGTCGATCCTCTGTTAATGAACCTAGAGAAAAATTAATATTATTCTCAGAAACTGCAACAATATGAGCACGTGATGAATATCCGTTACGTAACCGGTCAACATTACCTTATGCTTTTCGATATGTATCATGTTCGTATTCCGAATGACCATAAATTTATGCACAACATAAGACAATCATATCATCGACAGCCGAGAATCGACGAACCGGTTCATCATCAAGAAATCCTGCATAAATGTATTCTCACGTCATTATGACGCTTCGCTTGTTTGCGACTGACCCATCTAGTCTTCGGTTCCATTCTTTCTCCAGCCCCAGATGAAATACTTATACCACTGGGACTTCCACCAACGACAGAACTGCCTGCATTAATTCCTCCATGTTCATGATGACTGGTACCTGCAACGGCAGCGGCACTCACCCGTTCCCTAACTACAGCTGCCTTATTCTTTTCTTATTATGAGTCGTATTTCTACACGCAGATTTAATACAGCTTTTTTCTTAGTATCAACTTCAGAAACACCTCCCCAAGGTGTTGCTTCATTTATTCTAGTTTCTCCAACGACATTAACTCCAGATGGAGGCGCACTAACATTAGGACGTATACTTACTTCCTCATTTTCGACAGCCGCACTAATCACGTAAGAAGCGGTCACTGAAGATTTTTATTTGGCACACAATTCTTCCTGTCGTTGGATCTCTATTGATGATAAACCATTAGTTACAGATGCAGCTGCCACCGATTTATTCCAAGGAGCAACTGCTTGATGTACTTCAGATGTCGATGATGTTGTAGTCACCATTGCATCTGAAGATGAAGCATTAACCGCCGCTCTTAATGCCATATTCTCCGCTTTAATTTGTTCCAGCTGCTGTTCATGTTGAATATCAACTAAAGAATGTTCCGGTTCTGCCCCGATCGCAGCCCCTGATAAAATGCTCTGCCCATCCTAATTTGTGATAATTTCCGTATCAGAAAAAGACATGTTCATGCCAATATTTTCAGTCTGCGACCGTTCAACATGTTCTTCGACAATATCATGACAATTCTCATCAATTACACCCTCTAGAGTCGTAGAATGACCATTAATATGTTTCGAAACAATATAATTATCAAAGAATGATTTCTCTTTAACAGCCTGACCATCACGAGTAGTTTGAGGATTGAACCGTTTATAGAAGTTCTAATAAAGCAACTGTGTGACGAACAGTACTTGGTACAATGCTAATAATCTAGAATCGAAAATATAGCTTTCAACTCTTGCAGTTGAAGTAGCTACCCGATTAATACGACGTAAATCTTGTAAAACAGAATGACCTACTAATGTTTTACCATTAAGTGATTTTATAAATGTAGGAGAAGCTGCAGTAGAAGTTTGTACGTCAACTCCATCTGTGAAGAATTTACTTAGCTTAACTCCCAAAATATGATGATGGTCACACGAAGGTTTTAGAAATACAGAAATACAGACTTACCGAGAGACGATTATCCTTCTCTCCAACCTCTCTCGCCCCGTTTAAGAAAGTGGAACGACTGAACGAAGAGGGAGAGAAAGAGAACCAACGTGGATATGTTGGATGTGCAGGTTGAGTGTGTATACATGTGAAAAACAATTGCGGGGAGGGGGGATTACACAAAGAAGTTAGTAAAATAACATTGGGTAGTAATGAGTGCGATATATCATGTATGCATTACCCTCCTTTCTGTTTCTCTTATTTTTTTATTTTTATTTTTATTATTTTTAAATAATTATATTTAATTTAATATATATATTTAATATATTTAAAATAATGATATTATTATTTATTATCCATTTATGTCACGACACGTGTAGGCGTTCAAAAACGCATCTTCTTCATTATGTCCATAGGCATGTCAAGTGCCGTCAAAGAACCCACACATTCGTTTAACATCCGTCCAGATGCAAAGTACGAGGCTTTTGCCTCTCCCACACTTTCTTTATTCAATTTTCATTCGGGAACAGTTTGTCTGTCATTTTCAGCGACTGCGGCAGTCACTATCACACAATCCTTTCCCAATTTCAAACATCCTTTCATCCACTTCACTCTCTCCTCAATAATTCTCTTTTTATCGCTGTCTTCACCTTCACCACCCAAATGGCTTGAATCACTGACCACTATGTAAACGAGTGCGTTTCTTACAGAGACTATAGCGTTGACCACACCCAGCATTTCCTTTCTGGGAAGTAGGTATATAGGCAGTACGGCATGTACAAATCTGCTTTTTAGCTGATTCGATTTCTCTCTGTTCCAAGATGAACTACCCGACGATTAAAATGATTTATCATCGGAATACCGTATTGAATATTTAATTTCGGTGATTAATTGAGCTTTCGTCGCGACGCTGTACACATCTTGTCCAATAACGCTTGATAGTTTATATAAATTAGTTCTTACCGATGTATATGGTGTTGTCCTTCCACCCTATTCTTCCTGCTGATTGTGTTGTAGCTTTGTATTCGTCGTAAATGATAATATAGATGTAGATGGTGCAGATGTGGATGTAGATGAAGGTTTTTAGTAAATGATGCACTGACTGATGTATGTCGTGAAGTTCGCAAAGATGAAAATGCACGTCGTCGTCTGTTCGTCTTTGATTTCATCACATGCGTTAATATTAAAGATGATAATGAATCCATTTCGTTTAGATTCGATTCGTTTAGTTTTGGACAAGAAAAAATGTCAGTACGGTAACACGGGTAGGTTATTGAGCTTGCATTACATGTCGATTCGATTCGAGCCGATCGGAGGGGTCATCGACGTGATCTGGATGCTGCTAGCATGTAGAGATATGAAATTACAATGTTATTCGATGTGGTGCATTTGTGACAGCCCTTAAACCCAGTATTAATTATGATCATAATCAGTGAGTATGATACTCAGCCCAATTTGGCACATCACATCTAGGGCGTTTACAAATATCCAAGGGATTTCGGTCGGCGTTTCTGGGTGATTAAAAACCGTCTTTAAGACGATTTCACTAAGAATCGGATTTAGATCGTGAACTGTGTCCATCAATAGATATGGAGACCTTGAACTATACTTCTGTCTCTGACTCTAATCATCGATTGCTTGTACAAAATCGCAACAAACCGTAACACAAGCTCGGATCAAATCAGATAATTTGGACACAACAGACACATCGCGGTTACTAATACACAAGAAGAGCTGAGTCACCAATGAGATGAATAAATTCGAAATAATCGCCTCCTCTGTGCCTGTATCTGCGGTATTTACCAAACCATGTCGAAGTTGAACCAGAAAGTAGTTGCAAGTAAACAAAAGAATGTTGAGTCCAACTTTAGATGCATCATAATTGGGAAACCGAGCATTGTCCTGAAATTCGGACCTTTCCTCGTCTTTCATCGAATTCTCTGCACTTTCAGGTCTACGAATACAAAGCGAGTTGAACTGCTCTCTAAACTTAGAGACTATGTCATGTTCAAGTATGATAGATATATTGGATAATATCGAAAAGTGCCTCGAAAAAGACGGCAATAAACGATCAATGTTCCGTGCAGGGTCGAAAGCGCTCACGACATTATCATGGAAATCGGTATGCAGTGCATTTGAATTCAGGTAGGAAGTCCAGAGAAGATCTTGTTCGAGCATCTGCTTGACCAATTGGCCACCATTTTCAGAAATTTTATCTGAACCAATTAATAACCAAAAGACCAGCATCTCACATTGAAGGGACAAAACTGAAGAAAATGCCGAGGATGATGATCCAGATTAATTGCAGATTTGGAAAATGTTGCGTCCTCAGAATCTATACCAGGCGTTGCAGAAAGTTCATAATCATATATTCGACCACCTCTTACGATTTTACGCTGTGCTACAGTTGAATTTTCCATTTACATTACGTATACATAAAATACAGCTTCAGAGCTACTACCAGCTGTCAAACGATAATTATGTCGTGCGTATTTTATTACCATTCTTACTGTTGCGGGGATAAAGGGTTGAATAATGTAGGACTTGTTGTTATCATAATGACATGTGATTATCCATATTGGGATTGTCAATGTTGCGGCGAGAAATAAAAGAGGTTAGAAGATGGAGAAAAACGGATTGCGGTGGACGAATCTGTAAATAAATATGGATGATGTAGACGTACATGAACCCCGAAAAAATTTACTATTATTCTCAGAACCTGCAACAATAAGTGCACGTGATGAAGATCCGTTACGTAACCAGTCAACATTGCCTTGTGATGGATGATATGATGATAGTTGTTGTAATGGTGAGTGGGAAGTTAGAGGATCAAAGTTAGGGAATTGAATGGACCATGCTGACGATAAGGGATATGGGGTAAAGCCAAGAATTGAGATTGTTATCGGTGTGTTGAAAATGATGTGAAATTTTGGAAAAATAGCATATTCTATTGATGCTACGTCGAGCAGCAGGCGACCTTTGACGGCGAAATCCGTACTTGCCCAGTTCTAATTACTGTATATAGAGTGAAGTATGGCTACTGTGACCACACTCAGTACAGTCACTGTAAGAAAACCTGATTATTTGATACTTTTTACAGGCCATGGTCCAATTACTAAATTATTGAGGTGTTGCATTGTTTTGACGCATAACTGTAATTATGACCCAGAACAAGGTATTATTCAAATATCATTTGAGGTTTTTCTAATAATTACCATTTACCGTGTGTCCCCGCTTTCTCACTCATCCTCTTTCTCTTCAATCTACCCATACAAAGCAGTCAACGTCAAAATTAACATGTACGTCAACATCATCCATGAAAATGGTCTATATAAAAACCCATAATATATCACCCACTCTACCCATCAAACTATCTCTCCTCAACACATCAACTGGGTCAACTACAAAACAACTCTCTGCTTTTCAATTTCTTCAACATGAATGGATCACGAGCATCAACATTGTAGTAGCCATCGCAATCCACGTTTCCAACAAGGTCGTCCGAAGTTCCTCGACAACCACCATCGCAAAATAACACGGAGGAGTTCTGATCCGCATGGAGGTTGCGATGATTTCCAGCAACCCGTCATTGAGGAAGGAATCCATCTTCCCTACCCGGGTTCCAAATTCACGGGCGAAGTCAAAAATCGCATAAGGGGCTCAACGCCATACTATCCGGACCAGATCGTTCCGCTTGAGGACGCCCCAAACATAGTTATTATCATGATCGAAGGCGTCGGCTTTGGAGCCGTCGATACCTTTGGACTCCTGTTCACACACCGACCATGAATGAGATCAGCGAGTAGGGACTTACTTACAATTGCCTCCAAACAACGTCCGTGTGCTCTTACACCCGTGCCGAGGGTCCAGCTCATTCTCAATTCCAACAACACGTCTGTGACAATGATTTTGCCATTTGCAACTGGATAATTCACTACGACTCATCCGCACTCAGGCCGGCATCCAGACACATCAGAGACTTATTACAAGACTCCCTAATCCATACCTCGACTACGGTCCAATCTGGGAGCTGTCTGTGACCAGTTAATTATTCTGAACAGGAGGTTTCGAATTGATATATCCACAAGCTACCAGGCGTACTTTTACCTTCATATGGGCACAGGGTATTATATGTGTTACATCCTGCGAACGTCTATGCATTACTCTTCAGGCTTCTTGTAGATGGTAGTGTGGTCTCGAAATTGGCACGGTATGTTGCTCCTCAAAAAGTTTCCACGCCTTTATCTAATTATTCTATGGGCATGTCGTTCGGTCTCGGTCTTCATACGGATAATGAAAATGATCATGATCATAATCATAAATTGAACGACGAAATAATGACGAAGAAGATACCTAATGGGATGAGAAAGGGTGTGAAACATTTTGAATGTACACCAGAGGCTGCGGCAGCACTTGTAGTAGATATAAGATTTGTACAGGCCATCTCACCAGCACTGGATCGTTTAAGTCAGAATGTAACATCAGACCTTCGTGGAAGTATGTACGCTCAGCCGATTCCAAAGCAACGTCACGCACAGAATGTGAAAAAAGCACGTGCGGGACGGATAACGCCGATACGAAACACCTCAACAGACACTTTCGGGAAAGTCGCAGGTGATGAACATGATGTAGTAAAGAACATTGAAATCAACACCGTAGAGCGAGATAGGGAGGTACAGGTACTGAAACGTAATGACAGAGAAGAAGAAGACTAGTAAGAGGAGAAGTACTCCATAGAGATTAAACTAAAACGATAATTCTTCGCGAGGGAATTGTTCCGGATAAGTTTTTCAAAAAGTTGATTATGAGCTGCAGGCATCAGGTAACTTTGATCCGGATCCTGAAGGCAATGAGCTCTGTCAGAACATTTGCTCTTTTATAGTGATTTCAGCACGTCTGTTGGCAAAGTAAGTTCCTCTACAATTTTTAGGATTTCGATTTTGGATTTTCAAAACAGGTGACTGTTTCGGTTTTTGGGATTTTCCATGGCGGTAAATAAATTTGCAATTAGTTATCGCCAACTCAATATTTTATTTACAGCTGTGATAAGAGACCGTTACTAACTGCAGTAAATATGCTGAAATTGGGATACATAGATTAAACCTGCTGGATTGTGACTATATCCCTTGAAAATGATTATGCTGATGTCCAACAATTCTACACCTCCAATCCGATTAATATTTCAATATTTCAACTTTCGTACCTATATTGGGTCAGTTTACTATACACATACATTCCAACTGCCGTGATTACCATCAGGTATTAAATACTTCCCGAAATGCCTCATCGACAGAACAATCTACCATCACCATCGGACATTATTGATGTTCTCTAGGTCCTTGAAAATGATCATCACCACTGGTGGAGAGCTACAGTTGAGACCATACAACCACACACAAAACGTACTATACTGGGCAAAGGCATCATTCGATATGATCCTGGACCTAATTTCACTGATTGCACAACCTCCACAGTTTTCTTTAAGGGCAAGAAAGCGTTATGCGAGAAGAAGCGGGAAAGGGGAGATGATAAAATAGACTGCTCTTGGAGATTTAGCCACGATGAGGAGCGTGACGATAAGATGGATCCTGATTGGAACTGTCAGCAGTCTCATATACAGGAAAATCAACAAAGTGTTGGAAATGATAACCAATTAACTGTGCCGTCGCCAGATTTACATACTTTGAAAACATTTCGTTGAATTCTTTCTGACGACCTTCCCCACGATATTCCTTCACAATAAGCAGTTTGACACAGCTAAAAATCCACCCATCTACGAGAGGAATACTCATTAAAGTCCCTTCCACGATGTCCCCTTCTTCTTCATCCGGGACATATCCAATAAAATCATGCAATACCGCAGGATCGATCTTTTTTCTAAACAGATTCAACATTTCTTCATCGTTGTGATGTCGGTCAATGTAAGGTTAAAAAGAACTGCCGCATTCTCGTTATTGAATATATGAAAGGTCCGCAGTACGCCACCATGACATGTCTAACACACCGTTTCTATTATATTTCATTATTGTTCTCTTCGCGACAGCATTTTCCGCCTCCCTTAGTTCCGTTGCACTGGATTCCTTCAAATTGAATTGGGATGGTTGAGATCCATAGCCAAGTGCTTCAAAAAATCTGTCTTTAGCAGATCTTTTCATTCCACTACAAAAATCAGATAACAACTGTCTCAAACGCCCTCTCTAAAGTACCAACTTTTGATAGCTCTTCAACAACGTCGTCTCTTATTTCTTCTGTCCGGGTATATGTTTACGCTTTCACCGCATGAAAGTTCAGCTCTAAGTAATTAAAACATAATATCTTTCTTGCTGTTTATGAAGCGAACATATATGTTGTTTCCACTGCAGAGAAAGGTCATTGGTGTTGCTACTATTATTGAACCGTCCGACCGTTTTATGTCATTCTACATTACAGTGTCTGTTCTATTAGTCCAGTTTCTGGTATTTCGCTCACTATATGGGTCCAATTCACACGTTTCCTTGATTCCCCACTTTTGCATTCTCAGGCCTACTTCCAGTCCAATTCCCAAATATTTTGTTGGAACTTGCCTCATCATCCTCTCCACATACTTTCCACGACTCTTGTTGTTATCTCCCATCTTTTTGAGAAGTTCTTGATTCATAACTTCTAAACTTTTCACCATTCCTTTTATTTCAACAATCTTACAATCAAGTTTCATAACTTCTGATTGCAGAGCCTTGATTGAAACCTCTTTACTCATCACCTCCCGTGCTTTC
>JAULBU010042562.1:0-14236 GCA_032358235.1 Odonthalia washingtoniensis | reverse complement strand
TTTACCACTCCGTTTAAAATGACGATTTCCTTCACTGCGCAGAAGCTCAGACACTTCCTCTGTCGTTTCTTCGTCGTGTAACAAGTGCGACAAGGCGCCAAGGGCATCTGATGGAATTTCACTTTCAGAAACGCCTGAGAGGTTTGGGATCTCGGCTCCTTCGGGTGCGAATAGGGGAATGTCTGCCCAATCAGCCGTGTCGATGTTGTCACCTGAGGTCATTGTGGGTGATAGTAGAGCTGTTTGATGTAGAATTTTACACCCTAGAAACAGTCCCACGACGGAAACGGATGGTAGCGGTGTAATCCAAGATGAATTGTGAAGAACGGGATTCGAATTTTGAAACTTCTATGTTTACACGTGTAAAGAAATTTACTGGACAGCAGACCAGGTACACACTAAGTAGTTTTGTTGCATCACAGGACAGAGAATTCGTCATTAAGAGCCAAGCATGAACAATCAGTTGCCTTCCAACTGACTTGTTCGAAAAAGACTGCATCTCTTCAAAGAAATTCGTAAATCAACTTACCTCAACAACGAACACGCTTCTTTCATTTCATTGCTCTTTGTTTTTTTCCCCATTTAATTCCACTCAACCGCATCCGGTTCAGAAGTCATGCTCGGTCGGATTTTAACGCCACTATGGCGATCGGCTGCTGCTACACGTCACTCGACCCGCAACTTTCATTCTACGCGCAGCTCTGCTGCTCCGACATCCATGACTATTCGCGATGCTCTCAACTCAGCCATTGACGAAGAATTAGCACGTGACGATCGCGTTTTCGTCATTGGTGAAGAAGTTGCCGAGTATGATGGTGCGTACAAAGTTACCAAAGGACTTCATGCAAAGTATGGAGACCGTCGCGTTGTCGACACACCTATCACAGAAGCTGGATTCACAGGATTAGCAACAGGAGCAGCATTTGCAGGGTTGCGTCCAATCTGTGAATTTATGACTTTCAATTTCTCTATGCAAGGAATGGATCAAATCGTCAACTCGGCTGCCAAGACTCTTTACATGTCTGGTGGGTCTATCAACGTACCTATTGTATTCCGTGGACCTAATGGAGCTAGTGCTGGTGTCGGTGCACAGCATTCACAATGTTTTGCTGCTTGGTTCAGCTCTGTACCTGGTTTGAAAGTTGTATCACCGTACGATGTTGAAGATTGTCGAGGTCTATTAAAAGCGGCTGTACGTGACGAAAATCCTGTTATTTTTTTAGAAAATGAATTGATGTACAATGTGGTATTTGATAATATCCCTGATGAAGTCATGGATCCAGATTTTACACTCCCGTTCGGAAAGGCGAAAATTGTGCGTGAAGGTGCCGATGTCACTATTGTTGCGCACAGTCGTCCTGTCGCTTTTGCATTGAAGGCTGCAGAGGCTTTGGAAAAAGAAGGAATCTCTGCAGAAGTGATTAATTTACGTTCGTTGAGACCACTCGACCGTACGACGATTGTTGAGTCGGTCATGAAGACCAATCGGTTAGTTACTGTCGAAGGTGGTTGGCCGCAATGTGGTATTGGGTCGGAAGTTTGCGCGGCAGTGTTCGAATCTGAAGCTTTCGATCATTTGGACGCGCCTGTTCAGCGTGTCACTGGAGCGGATGTTCCGACGCCATATGCTGAAAACTTGGAGGTAAGGGCGTTCCCTACTGCGGAGGATATTGTCGTCGCGTCTAGGGCAGCGATGAACCGAAGTCTTCCTCTAGCCGCTTAGTTGCACAATCGATACACTCTCAATTTTGTTGAAACATTTTGTTGAAACACTAAGTTTCGTGGCAGATTTTTATATAAAAGGGAAAGAATTTACTTTTATTTGTGAAGATATTAAACACGGTGTGTCTCACTTCAGGTGTTGCTGAAGAATGACGGGTGTCTTTTTTCCCTTCCCGTTTGCCAAGCCGACATGAGATGGTGTTATTACAATCGGGTTACGTGTGTTATACAAAAGTAGAAACACATGTGACTGGCGACAGCTCACTATATGTCTGGATACCAGCAGTGTTACATCAGAACCAGTAAAATGTATTCCAAATCCTCAACACGTATTTTTGATGACAGGGTTTGCGGAGATGACAAAACAACATGTACGGGTGCGACTTATAGGGCGAACTGACGCATGAAGCTTTGAAGAACTTCATCAGAGGCAATACAAGGGAATGGGATTGATTCGGCTATGATGTTTCTGTGTACGTCCAATGATGAAAGAGAAGAGAAGCCAGCGCACAAAATATAAAACATTAGTCAGTAATTCAAAGTGTAAGGTTAAAATATATATATATACATGGATACGGACCCCGAAATCAGTTGATTTTGAAATCGGAACAAATAAAGGGTAATATTAATTAATTCAGGGGGACGAGGTAAACAGCAAGTATGATAAAATTCAAATAGAAAGAAAGGGAGTGAGAAGGGCATTACTTTCTGTCAATTTCGTTCTTCCTTTCATTAGCTTCGAGTTGCTCACGGATGTTTCGGAGGGCATCTTCAAGTCTGTCCAGCTGCGATCTTGCTTTGGGGTTGTACTTGAACAGGCCGTAAAACAATTCAAATGAATCCTTGCAAGTAGTATCAACGACTCCAAGAAGAGATTCATAACCACTTGTGTTGATAGGGGTGGACTCGACGCTAAGTTCGGATAGCATGCGTCCTGTTATACAAAACAAGAATAGGCGAAAGAAAAAGAAAAGTTAGATCAACTCGGAAATTGAAAAGTGAATCACAAATTGATTCTGTGCGGGACGAGGACATACCGGTGGTGTGAGTAATAAATTGGGTGGATGCAGCAAATTCATCATGCTCCGAGCAAGACATTTCCACCATGCGACAACCTTCGCTTCTCCAAATGTCAAGGAATTGAGCGCACACGAATTTTCGGGAAGGATCAACTCGAACAATGTCATAGACAAATGGAAGATTAGTCCATGATTCGCCACCACTTTCAGGCCCGAACATAGGATGGGTGCAGAGAACATCTGCTGAATCTGGCAGACATTTCAACAACAAGTCGTGGGCGTACATTTTGACGGAGAGCACGTCAACGACAAGGACGTTCTGCAGGCTGATGGAGGGGCGTTAGATAGAAGAAAGCGAATGGAGCGGAGAAATTGAAGTGGATGTGCATGATAGACGACATGATTGGACATACCGATGAATAGGAAACTTGGAAAGGACTTTGTCCAGAGACACGATGCTAGTGGCAAACAGAACGACATCAGGCTTTTCATCCATGAGAACGGCACTATCACGAACATATTCACAATTGATTGCTGCGGCTTGAGAGAAGTAGTCACTGCGACTCAAACCGATAACACTGATTGAGGAGAATTGAAGGAAAAGAAGAAAGAGTCGAGGTATGTTAGATATGAGGTGTGCCAGTGAGTGATCTCTAAGGGAATAATTAGGGAAAGGGGAAGAGGAAGAGGAAGAGGAAGAGGAAGAGGAAGGCGTACCGATGACCGCAGGCAGCAAAAGTCTTTGCAAGGAATTGACCGAAGTTTCCAAAGCCAACAATGCCGATGGTGAGACGAGAGGAAGGTCGAGAGGTGAGAAGAGATGTGTCTACAGTCATTTTGGTGGATAGATACTGGTTATGTTGTTCGAAAAGGGAGGTACGACGACGGGGAAGGCGGAAACGTTTAGGAGGAAGGAACGGTGATGGTAACGATATAAGAGATGGTGAAGGGAGGTAGGGTAAAGGGTGGACGTAGAGAGAGAGAGACGACGAGAATGCGAGAGACATATATTGTATTTAATTGGACGATGATGCGATGAGAGGGGAATGTTTAAAGAAGGGGATTTATTTGAGTACGTGTTTGCATTAACTGCTGACGCAAGGTCACAATTCACAAATCGATATACGTCGCATTCACGTAAAACCATTTTAATGTAATGTTTTAAAGAACACATATTAAAAGTTAGTTTAAAAAGCTATGCATTACACTACTGTCCAAGATCTCATCTCTCTCCTCTCCCTGCTAGCGGAACTTCATTTCAACCGACGACAACCTCACAATGGAATCTCGTGAATGTCATTACCCCCCCGTCCAACATGACATGCTGACGTCAATATCAGCAACGCATTTCTGTCGCTGCGATTACTTTTTGGATCAAACATTTAAAAGGCTCCGGGAATGTAACAATTTGTATGAAGGGGATCAACGTTTGGAATTTTAGGTTTTATGAAATAACGCCAGCTCAAACACAAAACACACAAACGTACGACGGATTTCGAAGGTTTGTTTACGTGTCAAATAAATTTGATCCTCTGCGCCACCAACTAAGTAAAGTCTTTAGACGACACCCCTATAGACGACACCTGTACACCAAACATCAGTACAGTACTTTGCGATCAAGCAGTGATGTACAGTGATTCGAGGATCGAAGACCAAAACTCTCCTAACACTCCACAAATCATTTCATGACACTGAAATGAAACTGAATGTCCTATGTAGCAGATCCAGCCTCACAAAGAAATCAACAAAAACAAATTTCAACCTTCTTCAACATATTATTCGATATACCTACGCTACAAGAATTTGTGCTATCAACTTTATCCAGTCTAAACTTGACTTCATTCAAAAGTTATCCGATTTGCCACTATGCATAATCTTTCGAACGCCGCTCCATTTCCGCTTCTAAATAATATGAACGGGTTTGCCATGTGAGATATATTATATCTCACATGGCACACCCTTTCTATGGATTTCTCGAAAACAAACCAAGATTGCATGAAAAACTTTCGAGGCTGTATTCGCTGCTGCCAGTCAGACATTACAAAAGTTTTATGGCTACGCAGAATTCTTAGCAATTTTCATGGTCACTCCCTTCCCACCACAAAATGTTTTATGGAAAAGAGGCCCTATTGACGTTTGTGAACACCAGGTCAAAGCGATGTCGAAAACGTATCGACTATTAATTTCACTACTTCCAACATCACTTCTAAGCCTACAAAAAATAATATCAACAGAATTGTAACTTCTCACAAACTTTTCGAAAACTGACCCAAAGCCCTACTAAGGCTTTGGTACAGTTTTTTGAAGTTGAGGGGATAGAATCCCTTCAACGTCACAAAACAACTCTCAAGCTCATTAAAAACTCCAAATAACGATAAACCTACCAAGTGCTTAGAAATCAAGAAGGAGTTTGGGAGTTTCTTCTTTTGATCTCGCCTCCATTTTCCGTCTTTTTGCTTAAGTTTCCGCCTCTCACATTTTCTCTGTGATACTTTCTTCTTTCACCCAGTAGCACGTGCCACAAATTTTCGATATGGCCACGTGGTATTTAGTCATCTTGTATTAATCACAAAATAAAAGGGACGACGGCGAAGACCTCAATGTTTCAGGAAAGGAATTTCGGAATTGATTAATTGCAGTTTAAGGGCAATGAAAACAATCAATATTATATTCAACAATGTATGTATTGAATGGAAAACTTGTTCATAAATCTACGGTATATTGCAGGAAATGAAGTTTAACTGCAAACTAAACAACTGAATTACCAAAAATGTGAAGAGACCATGGGAAAGAAACTGAAAATTTTGTAAAATGCCGTATTTTACATGGATTATGTAATGTAGTTTAATTCAATCCAGAGAGAGAGAGAGAGAGGAAGTAATGGAGCACTAAATGGAGTTAGAAACTCTTTTTACCGAGTAACTAATTTGCTGCTTGTACTCCACCAAAAAGGGGAGGAAGAGATCGTAATTTAGTAGGTGAATGTATATGGATGAGGCCGCGAAGACATACGTCCGTAGGTCCGGGTGCGACTCCGAAAGGAGGGAAGTGATCAAGACAGAGGATGGTCAAGGTTACTATTGGGAGTCGGTCCGGTTGCATGCTGATGGAGAGAGGGAAGACATCGCTAAAACAGTTGCGATTGAGAGGAGCCAAACCGGGACGTCGCTTGAAAGGTGAGGTGGGACGACTTGCACACGAGAGACGGGTAACTTACCGTAGCCAAAAGAGCTTCCTATTGGATGAAAACGCAAGTTTGGGGCAAGTTCGGGGCGATTAAAGTCTCGAAGGTGCCTGTATTTTTTAGAATTGAAAAGGGCGCACACGCAAAAACCTCTAAAGTATGCTCCACATGCTGCCGAACGGCGGAAGGTGGAGCGTACAATAAATGGTATTGGAGTGGGAGCAACCGGTACAGTGAAATGGGCAACAATGTCCTAAATACACGTGACGATTGTGAAAAGTTATCCAAAAGTGTGGTCATACATAAAAGAAAAAATATGACAAAAGTCAATAAAAAAGACAAGTGTCCAAAAAATAATTGCACCAAACAACTCCCTTATCAAGAATGAAGAGCATTGCTCAGACGAAAAAGTTCCGCTAAAAGTCGCAAAAAAATATTTGCGTTCAAATTGTAGCACATACCCTTGATGCAAGGTTGAAGCATACTAAGCCTATCTTTTCAAATATCGCGGAAATTTTTCCTACCCAGCTGTGTCCATCGCCTGATTTGCTTCAGCCGCCAGATTGAAAAATGTGCAATCGACCATAGCAAAAATATCAATTGGCTCATTTGGTAATTTCGAGATACAGCCAAAATGACTTTTTGTAGTTATTTTTTTGTGGAAGCCCTTTTCCATGGAATTTTATCGCTAATTCCAACGCAAAGAAAAGCTTTTAATTTCAATAAGTATATGCGAAGTTATAATTTAAAATTATAATTTTTTTATACGTGTAAGGAAGTCTGATTATATTCAGAAATTACGTATTTTAATTATGGAGGTCCATCAGATATCACCGTTTCCAAAATACTTTTCCACGAAGCACTCATCATTTGGATAGTATCTTTTACAAACATTCTTAACCAAATAAGCTTTCTTTTTCCCCTCGATGTGGGAAGGAACATATTCAAGCCGAGTAATTGGCGATAAAAGATTTAGATCTCTCATTTCGTTTGTAGTTTCTGTTACAATTATATTCTTAGTGAAACCAGGCTTTAAAATACTAAATTCATCGTACTGTTCGGTACACCGGTCACCGAGATTAAAGTGGGTCACATTAAAAGGAACCACGTCTTCTCGAGCCATGCAAAGTGATTTAAATTGGCCACATTAATTGAGAACCAACATCAAAATGACTGCAGTTTCTGAATAATGTGGTCATACAAGAAGGACAATTTAATGAAGTTCAAATAGATTTAGAGGTAATTGCTTGAGCTTTAACGCAAATCTAGCTCTTATTCCTCAGATTCAGATTCCTTTTCGACGTCTTCCGGATTGACTGGCAGTCCATTGAAATGGTCACGATGCTTATTGATGATTTGTTGGAGTTCATCTGACAGTTGGTCCTGAGCCCATACGCGGTTAACGTTAAGAGACATACCGGTCATGATCATTGCCTTACGAGCAAATGACAAACAATTCTTGTCTCTTAGCTGGTTAATCTCCCGCACTGCATCAGCAGCCAGCTTCAAAAAGAAATACTTTCCCGCATTCAAAAGTTTTCCACTTCCCTTACCGTTTCCCACCACGAACACACTCGACGGACGCATCTTGAGATAACGTGTTTTTCGCCTTCATGCTTGGCATTTTCAATCATCCATGCCGTGGCCATATATCTTTCGGCAAGTCTGTTCACATGTGTGGGACACTTCTTTGATATGCGTCTAAGAGACGACACCGGGGAGGAAACAGTGTTTTTAGTACTATTATCTGTGACATTAGAGGTGGTGCTGTTTTTTAAGTCTTGTTGTCTACGATTATTGTTTGCTCTTTCAAGAGAACGCTCGATTGGTCCGACAATTTTGATGGTTGCTTTGAACAATTCAATGGCTTTCGCTGACGATCAGGGTGAAGATGATTGATAAGTACTAATGTAAGAGGGGGAAATCGACAACTAATATTATGTTCAGGAACAAACAGAAATAGTACAATGACTTTATTTCAAACTTTTGAATTAAATTACAATCTGTAACGGAAAGTTTTGCCTCCTTTTTGAAGATTAGATTTTGAATACATGCGCAACGATTAATGTGGCCAACATTAATTAGGAGCCCACGTTAATTATGTCACCCACTCTAATCGCGGTGACCGGCGTAGTTGGGAAATACTTTGAATCTTCCCACGCTTTCTTTTTCAAATAGAAAGATTTTGTATTTCGTGATACGGAAACATCGGGGGACAGAAAACAGTCGGCGAAGGAACTTCTTCCACTTAAACCAGCAAACATCCTTAGACATAACACAAAAATTACTACTCAGACTATTTTGTATTATTGTGTTCATATCATACGGGTTCAAAACATTGCTTGTCTTCAGATGTCTCTTCACATGACCAAATGCACCGTCACACTGGTTTTCTATATGACCAGAAACTAACAACCTAAGTGTAATAGAATTTTCGTACCCCATTATGACCACCAGGATAGATAATAAATCATAAATTGATTCTTATTTTGTTATGCGCAGTTGTCAGCTGTTAAATGTAAATGTCTACACGCTTTAAAAGGGCATAGATGTACACAGTGCATAAGTAAAGTATGATGTAACATTGATGCAACTTCGTTGCATGTCTTTCCACCTGGACAATGGCCTTCTGGGAGTCTTTAAATGTAGTTCTTTTCAGAATTACTGCTGGATATTCCAAAAACGTCGAAATTTATACCAGTTATGAAATGGAGCTGACCAGGTTGTCTCAGTAAAGAAGGGAGACGACTTTTCTCAGCAAAATCAAATATAAGGTGAATATCATTACCTAACGGATTGTCCCTGACATTTCTTTGTATCTCCCTATATAATTTAAATTCGGTTGAAGCTTCATCTCTATGCTTTTCTGTTGCCTTTATCACAATTTCTTTAGTAATGACGTCTTCCATATTTTCGGCTATGTTCTTCATTTCTGTACACGTGTCATAAAAATCACTGCCAGAGTTAATAATCTGTAATGTAGACATGAATTTCTTCCAGACTCGGCAGAAGGTATTTTTATGAAGAAGTGAATCTGGTCTTGATGTATTTGAACTTCTTTCACTAACAACAGTGTCTACAATATGTTCCCATTTCATTTTATAATGTTGGTAGACCTCTGCTTTAGTAGTTCCATTCGAAAGTAGACTCATTGGTATATCTTTCGCCGAACCCCGACCAGTAGGACAACTCATCTCATTCAATTCCTCATACCTATCTACAATCAACAAAGCAGTAGCTGTTTGAACCGACATTTTTCCTTTCTGTCCATTTGGTTTGTTTGTTGTATACAACTTACAACTACTGCTGGATGAAACTTTATTCGCATGATTTTTAACCGTCCCGTCATGAAGCTGTACTATTGCACAAAACATAGCAAGGAAAATACGCTTACCGTGTATTGCGTAAATTGTTGTTGATTGTTCGGTATCATCAAAATCCCGTCGCTTTTTCTTTATTTTTTGTGCACGTTGAGGATCCCAAATATTTAATTCGTTGCATTCGCCTTTCGGTACAGTTAAATGAAAGCATCATTGAACGCACAATTGGAATTATTTCTGTCTCATTTAGAATATCAAATGAACATGCTAGTTCCTCACTTCCTTAAAAGTTACATGGAGAAGGACATTTACATTTTGACAAATATTGATTGTAGTGAGCTAACGATGTTTCAGTTTTTTCTTCATCTTCTTTATCTGATCTACCACTACTGTCGTCATCGTTATTGGTGGTGGAGAAAAGTTCGGGTCGTAATTCTTCATCGTGTCCATCACAATCATTAAATGGATGATCGTCCGTTGCACGGGGTTGGGGAGTTAGTAGATCATTTTGTTGTTCAACTTCAAAGTTGAATGGATCAACTGGTGTAGCAATTTTGCAAAAAATTGAATGATGGGGTATGATGAAGGATTTGAGGTTGATTGACATAAACGCCGTTCGTTCAACAAATCTTTCATGCAATTACAAAAAGCAATTCTCGTAAAAAAATCTTTATTAAATTTCCGTGGCTTAGAATCGATTTTAACAATTCTTTTGTCCAGCACGTAATGAAATGAAAAATAAAATATCTCAGCATTACTTCATTCTCTCTGGACAAAACTTGGACCAATAGATCGTGCTCGGCCGTACCTTTAAAGTGATATGCGTAACTTCGATTTTACGAAATGAGCCAATTAGTATTTTCGCTATGGTCGGTTACACAAATTGATGTATATATATATATATAATTCGGAATAACGTAGATCTAACACCATGTTGAGTTAGTGGAATTATCTGTCGTCTCATTTAGGAAGTTGTAGCCATTCTTGAAGTATATAGGTAGTTTTGTCTCTTGTTTTGGATGTACACATGTACGAACTGAGTTCGGGATTAATTGAAATAACTAGACGAAATTCTCTGTTGAGTTGTAAATTAAAAGCCATGAACTAGAATTATTTATGTAAAGTACGGCGAATTTGAAATTCGGAAGGAAAATTAGCCAGAAATAGTCTGTAAAGTTGAGGAAACCATAAACTTGGAATATTTATGTAGTGGTTGACGTCTTGTTGAGTTCGCTTAGGTATAAAGAATTTACGGTTACTTTTTTATTTTTATTTTTATTGTTGCTGTTTCCCTATGGGAGTTTTGTTTATCTTCCTCAACCATTTGGTGAGTTTTCGATAAAGAACTTACGGTAAATGTTCCGGTTGTTAGTCCTACCTTCGAATGAAATTGTTGGATGTCCTCTGTGAAAGTGCAAGAAGCCAAGCGCGGGCCACCTCACCCTTATGGTGCTTTTGGTCTTGTTTGTTTTCATTTTTTGAAAGCGCTTCCTGGCCGATCTTAGTTGATCGTGTAGTAGAACGGTGACCACGTCGGGGTCAGTATTTGTTTGATTGTTGTTGTTGTTTTTTTTTGCCGTTTTGTTGGTGACGCGCGAAAGTTGTTCGGAACGACGTGCCATGACGATCGTATAAGATCGTAAACATACAGTAAGATTCCAGAAGGGTTAACCATGCCATTGCGTTTTGCGAGACGTCGAGGCGACAGGGTTGAGTACTGTAAACGTTCTTGAATCATCGATTGATGGTCGTCACATGAATGGGCACGGATAGTTGGGAGTTGGCGTATGGTTGTTCGTACCCTTCATGGGAGAATGTTTGAGGTTCTTTAGCTGCCACGGGCAGGTAATAAATGATGCCGGCGTGTTGTTGGTCTTTACGGAGCTGCTGTCCGGTGTTGTTGTGTTGATAGTTGATGGTGTTGTGCGTTGTCGTTGACTTGTTACGACTGACAGGGTCTCCCGGAAACGTCAGCAGTTGCCATAATCTGAGGTGGGGTTTATTCATTCCGCTTTGGAGGCCTTTTGGTGAGATATTGCCACGTGGTAAAATTGAGTTAATGAAAAGCGCGGAATTGTTTTTGAGAAAAATTTCAATAAAATTTGTGGCTCGGGTTGTGAGTTGATTTGATCGTTGAGGGGAGTGTATCCTGGGTGCGTGTGATTGGCTGACTGTTGATGTCGTGATGTTGTAGGCGGATCCGGTGATGTTGCTGTTGCAAGTTGTCGAAAACAACCCGGTAGCCGAGGCTAGTGAGGATAAAAGTCAGTGATTCACACTCTGGTGGGGAAAAATCGTTAAGTGAATATGGGTAGGGTCCTTGATCAGGTTACTATGCACGGTTACCGCTGTCCTTGGACGTCCGGGATGGCCTGTCACCCTACTACAATTAAGTAGTGTCGCGGATAGCCTATGCTGAAGACATGGTTATGGCTTCGTCAACTCTGGTGGCAGTTGAAGGTGACCGGGAATACGTCGTAGCGTGGGGATAGACTCGCTACTCGGGACGGGTTTTACCTGTCCTTGGGCTTGTGGTGGATGGATCTCTCCGTCCGGTTGGTATCATCTCTCGATATGATCATGGTCGGGGTGTTGGTTATACTGGTCAAAGCTGGGAGTGTCAGATTATTCGGAATGTCTGTGTTCGATTTTATCGACGCTTCGATCTCGTTGGAGTGCGGTATTAAGTACACGCCAGAATGCGAGAAGGTAAAAATGCCACACGTGTAATAGAGCCAGCCGATAATTAGAATGCTTCTAATTGTTAAATCGGTCTAACCCGATGCAAGAATACATGAATCATTGTACGCGCCGAGGTTACCGGGGTCCACGTGTAGTGCACAGAGCTTCCCGGTACCGGTACAGTGTACCAGTCTGTATGGCACCGTAGGTTGCATTACTTTCATGTTTAGGCTTACCCGTTGGCGACAACACAGTACAGTATCGCCACTCCATAGGTGCATGGACAAACGCCCACGTATCCGTGGCTTTTCTCTTTGTATACTCTCCTACAGTTTTTCCTGTTGTCCCTTTTACCTCTTCCTTGCTATGTCTCCATGTTATTTTACGCCGCCGTACGGCTCTGAACTCCTCCCATACCTCTGTGCTTAACGTCAATTTTGCCCAACTTTCTTTGACAGGATGTCACCGACTCGGTGTCTCTTCCCTTAATCATCGTGTCGCTTGAAGAATCATCATTTCATCATCGTCGTCATGTAATCATCTCCCGTCACTATAATCATCATCTAATCATCGTCAAATCATCATCCGTTATTATCATCATCACCACCGCCTTCATCCTTCATCATCAGTTTTATCCTCCTCAACTTTTATAAAGCATTCCCCACATAATCATTATTGCAACCATACCATCATCCCGCAATACTCCTTCGGTCACTTCTCGTCAGTCGCGTAACTGGTACGTGTTGTACGAACTGGACAGTGTATCGAATCGAAGTTCGATTCGACACAAGTAGAATCTCTCCCTTCTGAATTGAATTTTGCTCGTCGTTGTTTTGTGATAGATGTATGATGGTTGCGTTTGCGTGAAGAGTAGTCCTGCCAATCTGGGTCAGATTGTGAGGATTTTTGTACGTTCCCTTTTTGGTTTGCTATTTATAATTTATGTACGGTTGGGTTACGAGTGTTGTTTTTCTTCTCCAATTGCTTTCAATTGCGGGTGGGTACTTTTCACTAGGAGGTGTTAGTTAATCCGTCGTTTGTTGACGTGCGTTATTAATCCGATCATGGACCGTTGAAGATCATCAGGTAATGTAAATCGTTTCCGATTGTAATAGATCATCACCTTCAGGGTAAGTGTATAATTGGCTCAAATGTGTCGTCGGCGCCGTGATAGCCGCACCATCGAACGTGGTACAGCGTTTCACCTACTGCGGCATGAGGATGGCCCCGGTCGTCGTTCGCACAGTGGCTAATAAGGATTTCGATGACATACTAGTACGGATCATCAATTTGCGTTTCCTCGTCCTCCATTTGATTTGACGGTTGGTTCTCTCCCATTTGATCGATTTGTTCATCCACATTTAATCTGTTGGTTCCCGGTGTTGGATGGTCTCTGGTTGGTAACTCATGGTACTGTTCGGTCGTAGTTAGGACCAGGTTGTTTGTTGCCACTGACGCGGAATAAGTACTTGGTATGAGTTCCTCGTCGGTCATTGGACGTGTGCTATCGTGGATTTCCTCTAAGGTGCGTGGTTGAGGAAATCATACCACGCGAGATCGGGAAACTCTTTCTACCGATTTATCTAGTCTTTCTATCACGACCGTGCTACCACGTACGCCCAGAACTTTGAATGGACCTTCAGCTACTGTAGCTAATTTATGGCGATATTCTCTTTCGTCGCGTCTCTCACACATAGATATAACCAGTCATCTGGTTCAATTTTTTCGCTTTGTTGACGTAAGTGTGCGTCGTAATTTTGCTTATATAGGGCTTAGGCCTGTTCGAGTTTTCCCTGTGTTTCCCAAAACGTCTTTTCAAGCCATGATTTCTATGTGTCCCTGGCCTTTTGGATTTATTGTTGTTTCCAGTTTCGGTGTTAACGCCAGTGACGGTGGCGGACGTGATGATACTAGGTTGAACAATGCGAGTGCCGTTGAACTATGTGGTTGACAATTATATGCGAATATCAACTCGCTTGTGTACAGGTCGCAATCCTTTGGGTGATGTGCTAAGTAACTTCTAATCGCGGACTTGATTGCCCAGTTGAATCTTTCCACTTTCCTATTTGCTTGCACGTGGTATGTGGTCGTTAACAGGATACGAATGTTCAATATTTGGCACACATCCTGGAAAAATTTCGCCATGAAGCATCCTCCGTTGTCAGAGAGGAGGTCCTTGGGTGGTCTGTAATTGAATGCCCATTCGTTTACGAAGTGCTTCTCTACTTCCGCTGCGGATAACGTCTTCATGGGTACTGTCTTTGTTAATTTTGTGAATATGTCCGTGATTACGAGAAGATATTCGTGGC
>JAULBU010042540.1:0-14238 GCA_032358235.1 Odonthalia washingtoniensis | reverse complement strand
TGTTACGCTCGGGACAATCTCCTCATTGCGTACACCAATTTTCAAGTAAATCGGCAGTTTTCCTTTGCGTGGGAGACATTTCAAAATTTCGAAATATGCAATCACGAAAAATCATTTTAACTTTTACCCCTGAAAGGGTTTTGATGATTACACGTTTCCTTTTACAAATACGTGGACATCAATCATACTATTACAGGTGTAAAAGTTTAAAATAGGAAATGGTATGAAAAGTGAACTTTGTTCGACTGACATGTAATCAAATTTCGCAGAAATGGCACAATGGAAATGTGAAGTAATTATCATTTGTACCAACACGAATTCCCTTACATTGTACAACAATGTATATTTAGAAATCAATGGGAGGGTGCTACTGCTTTGCAATTAGATGAAAATTTGAACGAAGTGAAGCAGCTTCTTGCTGATTTCAGGGCTTCTTTGAAAGAAGGATTGAAGGAACCAGTACTCACGCAACTACGGGGCGACGCGCACAGATCTATGTTAGAAAGAAAAAAAATGAAACTTGGACTTTCAACAAATTTCAGGAACGTCCGCGTTGTTCAAATTATTACAAGGAAGGAGTTACAAGGATTCAAAACATGTTGAAGATATGCGATGCGAGTAAGGAGTATTACTTTAGTTCGTATGCGAATGTTTCATTTAAAATGAAAGAAGAACATTCAAAAGTAATGAGAAATTGTCCGTATAATAGCTTGAAGGAGGGTGACTTTGCTTCTGCTATAGTCGATAAACCAATTGAAGATCATGTAGAATGTACAAGTAGTGGTATTGGTGACAAACATTATTATTGCGTACTTGAAATCACGCAGGACAGGAATGGTACAATTTGGATTATCGTCAAAATTTTAGGAAAAGTTGGAACCGAAAACAAGGATACTGCAGATTCATCCTGTATAATTCAAGAAATGAAACTAGGGACGGGTATTCTAAGGGTTGGTAAGGATCATGTTTGTAATAAAAATTGTGTACCGAGAATGCAGGGTACAGGTTTCATCATCCAACATAGTTATAAATACAACTATTATCGAATATCGAATATACAATAGCAGAGATGATTATCCACCGCATATGGGGTAGTACGGATCATAATCATATTAATCTAGGTAGGTTCCCATTTATTGAAATGTCTTGAAACATATTTGTCGAATCGGCCCAGAAGACGTCAGGTCTAGGTGAATTTATTAGATAAAGCAAAAACGAAGTACGAGGTGAGGGTCAGAGTTAACAATCAGTGTAAGATATGTTCTACAGCAAAATAGCCGCAGTCCCTGGGAGTGCGGGTAGACCTTGATCCTGTCACGTTGAGGTGCTTTTGCGGATGTTACAGGTCGAAGGATACGCTAGTATCATTCTTCGCCTCTGTGTTCGCAGCCGGTCGATTGAGGCACGCGAGTCGCGCGTTCGAATCGATTTGCTCCTATCGTAGGTGTTGACCTACTCAGTGCGCGTTGCGGATTAGGCTTCCCCGTTCCGTGTTATTGACGGTTAAGTGCAATGGGTCTCGTTGAGGTGATTCTTCCTTTTGGTAATTAAATGTATTTGTATTTTTATTAATGATTATTTGTTGTCTATCGCAATGAATATTTTATACTTATATTTTGAGTCTAATGTTGATGAAGTGAAACATGTAAAAGTGGATTTTGTTAAAGCTATTCGTTCGAATTAAAATACAGTCTTTAGAATTTAAGCCGATGTCCGACAGCTTATGAAATTATCGGGTGTATATGACGCGGCTTGTTACAGTGCCAATTGTTTTCACCGTGGCAGATTGTGTCACCCTTACTGTCAAAAACAACCCAATTGCCGGAGCTAATTGAGCAAGAACGTAGAAACGTAGGATAGTAGAATCGTAGAAAGTAGAATCGCAGCGAAGTAGAAAAGCGTATAAACGCGATCGGATTCTGGGTCAACCTTGATAAGTGAATGTGTGCCGTAGATCGTCAATGGACTGAGGGCGGTATGGTTGTAATACGCTGTCCGTGGGTGAGCGTTAGTTTGATAGCAGACCCTGAAAAAACTAAGTAACGTTGCGGGCTCGGTATGGGATGCACGTGAGTGGATCCGTCGACTATCATAGCGCAGTAGAAAGGAAATTGGACCCACGTAGAGTATGAGGGAATTTACTTCTGCTCCGGCCCCTGAGAATTAATCAGCCCGGGAAAGGGTTTGTATGGATCTCTCCTCGCGGTTGAGTCCTCCTCTTTCGAGTTGGAACGATCTATCTGCCGATTAGACTGCTGTCTGGTGAAGCTGGGGTGGTGGATTTTGGTTAAGTGTCTACCTCATTTATTATTCAATCTCCTCCTCGCCGTGCCGACATAAGTACCAAAGTCTGGGCCCCCTTGGTCGATATTTTTGGGAACACGTTTAATAAACCCCTGCTGTTGGCAAGCGCCGTTTGTCGATTCGACTTTCGAATCGATGCAATAGTGTTCGTGTGACGTTTCAGGAGGATAGAGACAGCATAAGGTTAACGTTTGATAAAAAGAGGAAAAAGACGAAGGTGAATGATAAAGAAAGGATGAGAAGAAGAGAAGAAAAATGGGAGGTGAGATGAGACGAGATGAAGGGAAGGAGGAAAGATAACGATGAATGACGATGAATGACGATGAAGGGCTGAATAGTCCACATCGAATAACGATGGAACCAGAGGGAGGCATGGAACTCGGTACAAAGAATGGATGAAGAAATTATAACGAAGTTATGACAAAGCGACTATATCGGTAAAATAATGATGTTAGAATCATCGTCGACGGTAAGGAGGTTGCTACTAAAACGACGCGACGACAGCGGTTATGATGTTAAACGCTAAAATAAAACTATGATAACAGTAATGACTATGTTTGGCGCCGAAAGAAGTTGCGGCGCTCTTGAAAGAGGAGATACTACCTCCAATGGAAAAGGGGAAATGATGGAGCATATAAAAGGTTGAGGATCAGGGACGGGAAACAGCGAGATGATAGATTGAATAGGAAACCTTAGTATAAACATGACCCATGTGATAACTGGGATACAAAAGGTGCGTTTTCCATCTTCGGCGTACGATATACGGTACAATACGCATGCATAAAACATGTTGCACACAACGGTATACACCATCACTCTGTATACAGGAGGAAACTCACACTGGCGATAAATCAACAGTACTGAATCAAACGTGTACTCAAGAACCCACGACAGTACGCGGATGCAATTATAGAATGAATATCATGTACAATTGGCATATTCAATTATCGGTTGAACAATCAAATTAATCCCATTGTACTGCAGCTCAGCAAAAGTGTACAGGTTACCCGCTTACACTACATTCAAGATACCAACATATGGATTAGAACACGGTACCGAAAATTGGAATTCGAATCGATACCTATTCTTATATTTATCCAGCAAGACTTAGACTTTGCTATTTAAACTCAGCTCGATGAGGATTGTTGAGATACTAAATAAAAGGTAGACATTTAACGAACAGAACCACGGAACCACCCGACATCAACTAATATTGCACCGGACAGTCAATCAGAACAGGAAAGGAGAAACGCGATCCACCATAATCGCACTGAGCAGATTAACCCCTGCGTCAGGTGACAGGTGATACCCACGCGTGCGCCTCGTCCCGGATTATCCCAGCTGCGAACCGAACTGAGAGAAGGGAACCAACGTAACCTTCTGAGTGATAACACGTAAAGGTTCCTAATCGAGCCAGGGATACCCATCACACGGCCCTTCATTTGAACATCGGACACAAGAAACACCTGAAGCCGAAGAATACTCACACTTCCATACATTTACTTGCTTTATTTCTATTAAATAATAAACGCAGGATTAGCCTCCAGGCTACCGATGTTTTCGACACCGTTCGATGGAAGTCGTACGGAGTTCGTTACTGTAGTGTCTGCAGTGGTTGCGCACGTATCAAATCGTGCGTTGTTTTCCGGAATCATGAGGAGTGCCCATAGTGCATACGTGTCTATCGACCCCGACCCATACTGTATAGATAAATTACACTGCTTCGGTTCCCTTTTTACGTAGGCTTTTCCACGATTTCCCTCCCTCTCTTGCCCTGATCTAATTCCTTCGTTAAATGACTTTTTCGTTTTTATCACTTTTGGTAGTGATGACTCTAGGTTGACGGTGTGCCGCTCGCTCTCTCCCTCTGTCGCTGTGTTTACTGCCCGTCGTCATGTGAATCAAGTGTCCCGCGGTGTATTCGCGAGTGCGGTGTTCCTTCCTCCGGTCAACATTGCCCTCCAGCTCTTTACTCGGTAACGGGTCTTTTCCGCGGCCGGCGCTGCCCCTTGTCCTTATAGCTATGCGGTAGTTTCTTACGCTTCCTTTGGCTTTTGTGCAGGTCGTCAGAATCACCATTGCTCGGCAGCATCTGGTCGTAGTCATCATCATCAGGTCATCTCATCTACATCATTAATCATCCGCATCATCATCAGTTGCATCTCTCATCATCCTCATCATCATCAGGTCATCAAATTTACCACTCATCATCCTCATCATCATCAGGTAATCAGCTTCATCACTCATAATGTCATCAGCTTCTTCATTCATCATTAATCATCCGCAATATCATCAACTTCATCACTCATCTTCCTCCTCATCATCAGGTCATAATTCATCATCCTTATCATCGTCCGTATCTGGTCGTATTGCGCGAAGTCGCAAGTGTATCGAATCTACCGAGTCTATTAGACACTTACAGTACGATGGCTTCACTTGTGCCATACCTTGTCACCTCTACAGTGCCGTGGTTTCCAAGTAGCATGTGTTTCCTCCTGTTTGAAGTTGTGGGTACAGTATTATAAGTTTTGTCTTATAACCGTCGTTCGAGCCACCTTTTGTTCTGTCGAAAAAGGGCCGGCTAACAAAAGAGTTAATGACTTTATTAGTGTCTGCGGAAATAGGCGGGGTTAGGATAATAAAAGAGTGAAAAAGTTCTGTAGCAAAGTCTACGGTTATATGAAAGCGTAGTATGACTTCCCTCCTGACACGTTAGAGTGACTTTCAACACGGTTGAGTCGAAGGTCAAGTTACTGTCCTTCCTCGGCTCTGGTTTCGCAGCCGGGTCGTTCGAGGCACGCGGGACCGCAGTGTCGAACGATTGCCTATACAATCGGAGTTACCCGATCTAGTGCTTGTTTTTAGGTCGAGTTTCCTCGCACTGGTGGCGCTGACTGGTTAGGTGCAACTGTGGTTGTATTTGGATACTTACTGGTTTTTTTTCTTCATGTCTGCTCTTTTATTATTTGGTCTTCCACGCGAAGGAGATGTAATACTTATAGAAAAACTGTGCTAGGAATCCTACTGAATTAAAAAGATACACACGTGTATAGAAATATTCTGTTTCGTATTTCTTCGAATTACGAAATAGAATGTGCAGGATTCGGAATGAAACGTTTGCCACTTACTGTGTAGTTCGATAAGTGAAATTATGTTTTCGACTTATTCAGCTTATCTATAGTACTGTAAATTTTGTGTTCATGGGTAGCCAGCGTACAGTGCTGTATTTCCCGTCATGATTTGTAACCATTTTTAATTATATCGTGTCCCTCTTATTGTGTTTTCCCTCCTATTTCCTCTCGTGCATGCTCCTCCTTCCTTCCGTGCACGACGGCCTGTTTGGCCTAATATTCTGATGATGGTAGCGTCGACCTTCTGCGTTTTCTTTCGTGCGCTGCCTCCGTTGTCTGTGCTGCCCGGCTTGTCTCCTCTCGGCGCCATAATCATTTGTTGAGTTTATAATAAGCTCAACCAATCCAGTCTTTCATCGTCTCATCATCATCATCTCTTCGTTATCATACTTCTCGTCATCATCATACTTCTCGTCATCATCATACTTCTCGTCATCATACTTCTCGTCATCATCATACTTCTCGTCATCATCATCTCGTCGTCATTATACTTCTCGTCGCCATCATAATTCTCATCATCATCATCTTGTCGTCTCATACTTCTCGTCATCATCACTTTCCAACTTCTTTCTTACTTTCTCTTCTTCCTCTTGCGGTTGTATCACGCGAATCTCTTGCCCGCTCATCGGATCGTTTTGATGATTCGACATGTTCCTATGCAGATTTTCCTCGGTTCCTTACCCGGTCTGTTATGGCATCTTCTTTTTGGTCATATGTTGTTTCTTACTTTGTTGCACTCATCTCTTCGTCAGCTGTCGGTCATCATTTCAGGATGAACGTTTTATCTTTTCCATTTTTTCATTTGTTTCCATCATCGTTGGTTTGAGCGCCATCTTCATGATGCTATCATCAACATTTCATCATCCTATGTTCGTCCTGCTTCATCATTATTTCCTCATCGTCCGTTGTTTGTCGATATTATCATACTATTAGTATTTACCAGCTTATTATCATATCCTCATATTACCGTTATGTTATCATATCGTTACCTTATCTTTATCTAATCATATCGTTATTATCTTATCATTAATCCCAACGCATCTTCATATTATCATTATCATGTAGTTTACATTATCATCGTCTCATGTACGCTAGCATCGTCTCTTATAGTATATTATCATTATCATATTGTTATTATCTTTACCATTCTTCATTATCTTACCATGTAAAATTCTTTCCCTTGCCGTATCATCGTCAACTTCCCAGGTTATCATCACCTTTACCATATCGTCATATTATCGTCATCTGCTCTCTTATCATCATCTATACCCCTGTGTCTCTACGTTCACACTAATTGAGACGGTCAGTATCAATTCGACACTGCGCGAATTGACACCCAAAGGGTTCCCGTTCGTGTGAAACGGCCCAACCCTGCGGTTCAGGTGGAAATTTTCAAGTCGTCATGATGTTCCATATTGGTGATGTTCTAGATAGCATGGGGTTTGTCAATCGGTCGGCTGGGTTTTCTGTACCGAGGATCCACGCAATGCGATCAAGCTCGCCAAGGTCATAGTTTTGGCAAAGGGACAGTACTTCGATCTGGAGGCTTCGTTCAGAGGTTTGGCCGTCCTTGGTGACTACAGTAAAGACCGTTTGGCTGTCTATCATTGCTTCGGGGTGGACCTTGCGCTCGATGATTTATTCGACGAAATACTTGACTAATAACTCGTAGTCGAAACCCAAAACCAATGCTTGAACCTCAGATGCCATGACTGATCGTGATATACTATTGCACTTGTTGCTGCCGTAGTGCAAGACATTGCACTTCTGACCGTCGTCCACCATAATAATCACGTAGCTCAGTTGGCTTTTGAATCCTTTCGCGTTTGAGAAAGAGGCATCCGTGAGCAGCACAAGTCGGATGGTATCAAGTTGTAATGGTACATAGGATAAGACTTGGTGTTTTCTTTTGTGCAAGAATCTGGTTGTCTTGGATAGTGATCTGTATTGTTCTGGAGTGGTGGGTTTGTTTCCAGGGGCTACCAGCTGTACGGAGGTGCAGATGTCTGGCCGAACGTTCACGCCGATTTACTGAGCAGGCGCTCGTTGCAATGTGAAGTCTGGTTGGACGGTGGCTACTTTCAGGTTTTCAATCTTGTCTGATCGTGTGATGATATATCCATTCTTATGCGCGGCGGTTATGTCGATGCCGTTAAACCTGGTTGACTTGCTTGTGATTCGAGTGCGGGGTTTGCATCGGAACGCCTTTGATACTGATACTTCTCGATACAGGAATTTGTTGGTACCGAAACCAAGTAAGTCGTCAACCTGTAGCAGAATGAGTCCGTTCAAGGTGTGGTTATATCGCCTCATAGGTACGCATGGATCAGATCTCGACCGTACCATGTTTAAGGTTTCCAGATGATGCGAGAGGTATGTTATATACCAATACAATACGGACCCGAGGATGCCGTATAATGGCTTGACAACCTTCAGTACGTATCCCTCGGCAGTCCTAAATTAGGTGGCGCTCTGATATATACCTCGTGCTAGAGTTCGGAGTTTGATTGGATATATGCATAGGTGATGTCCCTCGTATATGACTACAATGACGGTATTGAGACGACAATAAATAAAGCGATTCGTTGGGAGAAATGATGTACCGTAAGGGCTTCCGTTGCGATTGATGTGGCGCCTTCATCCGAGTAGTTTTGGGCTACTAAAAGGTTCTTCTTAAGATGGTTCCCTACTCTCTTGAGTTCGTCGTCGAATCTTGATCCAAAAATATGTGCAGTGCCCTTGATCTGAGATTAATGGATGCAATTGAAGGTACAGTCCAGAATTAATTCATTCAGGTCTTCATTCATTGATGTCGCGAAGGCCTGTTATTCTGGAGATCCTTTCTTGACTGGAACCTTTCGTGACTTATCTTCAAGTATGGCTTCAGTGACTTCTCCTTCGACCATCCTGACCTCTTCGGCTTCATCCTTTCTATTTAGAGTCGTCTCATCTACGCACTGGAAGTCGGGCTCTCTTCTCTTCTTAGGGTCTACCCATGGCCGTATGAAAGTCGATCTGAATATGCGTCTTCCGCTGGTAAGCTGGACTACCACCTTCTCTCCTTCTGAGGGGATAAATGTTTATGGCCTTTCCAATTTCTTGGAGATTGAGTGGTACGTCAAGACAGGTGAGCCTGAGGGAGATCGCGTAGTTTCTGTGAGGCTTCCTTTTCTTTTTGGCCGGATAGATGTCGTAAGGCGAAGGCGATCCGTCTCTTGGATTGCTCGACTTCTGCTTCCTTCTTGTCTCCTTCTATTGCAGCCTGTCTGCGTAACTGGTTAGGGGATGGTGTCATGCCTGCGGGGCGAGGAAGGGCACCTAACACCAATAACATAGGGCACAGTCCCTCCGGACCCATTGTCTAATTCGCGGCGTACGCTACCATCCTCAAAGATTCTTCATCCATCGCATCGTCCTTACAGAGAGTTAGTCGTAGCTTCTTGTATGCTGTGCGGAATAGCGCATGGTAGTGCTACACAATTCCTATCGAGCTGGAAGTCTCGATGGGCGCTTCTTCCAACTTAATCCCCGCTGCTTCTACGTCTCCTCTCATCTCCTTGTAAATATATGCAGAGCCTTGAATGACAGCGAGATAATCGGGAGGGCCGTTGTAGGTGTGTACCCAGATCCTGTATATTGACTTCCAGATCTCAGTCGACGATTTCTTGTGGAGAGAGGAGGCAGCGGTGAAGTGAGTACTATCATCGAAAATGTGGATGATGGGTTTGTTTTCGATAAAAATAGTATCTACCACCACTGTGGTTAAATTGGAGATCCTCGGTCCCAACCGTCAGCCAAAAATGGCACGTCGATGTTGCGTTGGTTTTAAATTTTTTGCAATCATTTGCTATGTTCTCAAGTTCACCCAGGATTCCTGATTTCAAACATTACACTGGCTCCCTTCAGCAGCTGATGAGTTGATCTGACGGAATGGTGACCGAAATTGCGGTGGATAGTCAAGAGATCCTGTTCAGAATATAGAGCGTACGGGGTGTATTAGTTGCACAGCGGTATACAATGAATTAGTTCTCTAGGGAGAGTGGTTCTCGGAGGGGTCCTACGTGCAGATACTTTTCTTATAGTCTGATGTCCAGGCCATTGATAATCATATCCCTATTGGATAAAAGGGAAGGGGCGTTCTCCTCCAGGGTGGAGAAGTAGACATCAATTATCATACCCAACTCCTTGACAGGAATATGGATCGTGACCTCTCTGATTCCCTGGCTATTTCCTCCAATCCCCCTTACTCCTTTCTTTAGTGGCTGGCGCATGAGTACCTTTCGTCCGAATTCTCTTTCATATGCCTGATACTGGCTATAGGACATCACATACTTTCGATTGGCTGCTGTATCAAGCCGAATGCTGTAGAAGTTTTGGTCACCTCATCTTCGCAGTTTTTCGTTCATAGTAACTAGCGCTATTTCCATATCCTAATTATAGGATCTCCCATACAGGTAAGCGCTTTTTGACAGTGATTCTTCTATGAACGTTGCGTCATCCTTGGTCATATATACAATGTCTGAGTATTCTTCGTCCCCTTCGTCATCGATCCATCTCATGTCGTGCTCGCTTTTGTTTCCGCCCTCCTCCGAACTCATATTTACCATGTTCATAACTGCCGACAGGTCCTCCACTGTCAACAAGGCTGGCGAATTCTTGGATTTAAGATTGTTGATAGCATTTGTGACTTCTTCATTGGGGTGTCGGGTGCTTGCTTGGTGTTTCACTCTACAGACAAAGCAGCCCTTCACACCCCTCATCCACCCTGGGCTTAATCTCTTTTCCCTGTTCTTCCAATATTCTCTTCTGGCTTTATGGAGACCTCGTCTGTTCGTCCATGGCCTCTTGATACTTCCCCTGGGATCATCTTCATAAGAATTTTCCAATGAGTATAGAACCTCGTCTTCACCCTCCTAGATCACGCATACCGAGTTACTACCTGCCGATCTCGGCTTATCACTCAGCTCGTTTGCTATGTGATTCACCGCTTGGTCAAAGGTTCTCGGCATTCTATCTCGGAGAGTAACTTGGATGGCTGGTATGTTCACAGAGGTTAGAAGCCTATCTCTGAGGAAGGTATCAGTGTGATATTCGACATCCAGTTGGTTTTGGAGAGCCATCATGGCTATGATGATGATCTTGGCGATGAAATTCCTGAAGACGGCCACTTCGGATTCTGAAGGTTCTTCCGACATAGCTTTTGCTAGAGACGCCGACTACCAGTTTGCCAGGATACGCGACTTTTTGTCGTCGCTTTTTTACCAATTGCGAAGTGTCTAGAGGGCTGCATCGTAGGTTTTCAAGTTATCGGCATGGCTATCGTAATAATTTAACGCGTCTCCGGTGAGCTTGATGGAAATGGATTTAAACTTCTCGATCAGCGTAATTTCACACATGAGGGAGAGGGTTTTGCATACATTTATACAATTGTCTAAATACTCATCCCATGCTCCGGAAAAGGCTGGATTCCTTACGAATGCCCTCATCAGACTATTTACGCCTAAACCCTTCTTCTCGTCTAAATGGCTTCTTTCCCCGTATGTTGCATTGTTTGGGACTCTTTTGTCCTTTCCTGCATCGTCGGAAGATCCGTTTTCGCTGGGTGGTCCGTCATAGGGTGAGTTCCCGTCCTTATGGTATGGTCAGACCTTGCAGTCGCCCTTGAGATCTGGTGGAATAACGTTTGGGGGATCAACGTCTATTGGCGTGTCGGATTTCGGATGTACAGGGTGGATGCGGTGTAAATGGACTAACGGTCCCTTATGATAGTCTCTATTTTTCTTTGTGTACAGGGGCGTCGGTGCTGGTACTGCCGTGGTACTGATGTATTTGTATCTATACACCAGGTCAATTAGGTTTTGAGCTTTGTTTTTCTTCCTCCCTTTCTCGACGTGGACTTGTCTCGCGATAAAGAATTGTGTCCATTTGATTGGTATGGATCTCGCCCATGTTTTGATGGAATGAGGACGAAAACTGGATATGAACTCAAGCCATAAATCCTCCCCTCCATGTCAGTCTCTCTAAAAGTATTCAACAATTCCACCCCATTCGCCCGAATCATTGCGTGATATTCTGCTGTCTCTTCTTTTGCATGGTTCTATGGAGTGGCCCGGGATCGTCCACCTAGTTTGGATATGGATCTTAGGTTTGTTCTGACGGACTGTCTGGTCCGGAAGACCCCACTGATGCGGATGGTACCGAACTTTCTGAGTATCTAAACTGCGGAGAATGGGGTGCAAGGCGCATTGGTGTTCGTGCGGTGTGTGGCTGTTCGTTTGATGGTGAAAGGGATTTGTGTGAATCTGTCTTAGGTGGTTCTGGAGTCGTCGGTTTGGGTGGAGGGAGAGTGATGTTTGGGGAGAATCCCTGGATTAGTGCAGATAGCCTTGGTGCGTTACTTAATTGTCCTCGCGTTCCTCGCTCGTTTCGCAAATTTACTTTCGGCAGTGCTGGATACAGTATTCTGTGATTTGTCTTATAACCGTCGTTCGCTCCATCTTTTGTTCCTATGTCGATTGTCTTCGGTTCCTTACGCGGTCTGTTATGTCTGCTGCTTTTAGCTCATCGTTTTCTTCAAACTTTGTTGCGCTCATCTCATTGCATTATATCAATCCACATACGACAAGACGTTGCCGTATGAGAGGTGCAATAAAATTTTGAAATTAAAATTTCAAACATTTATTTCATAAAACATTAGTGGATTATTGTAGAGTGAATTCACATAGTAAATGAGATAAAAATAAGACACGTTTCACATAATTCGAGAAGTCATTTTTTTCAATGAAATTTGATTTTTGGATTATTGTAAAACCGTAATTCAGTTAATATTTCACTTAAGTGCTCTACATCAAACCAATTTTTCACGATTTCTTTGTCAATTTTTTCGTCAAAGCGAGTAGAAGACCAGACACGTCTTTTCGTTCATTAATTGATAGTTTACGTTCCTCAGATTTGAGCATATGGCGTCTTTCTGCAAGCTGAAATCGTTCCTCTTCCAGCCGTAGGAGACGTTCGTTTAACTCTTGATCCAGAATTAAATGGTCGTTCTTATTCTTCTCTGTATCCTTTTGAAACTTCTTGTGTTCTTCATCCATCTTTATACGCTTGTTCTCATACTCTGACATCCTTTTGATATGGTCATCTAATAACCAACGTTCATCTTCTTCTGAATCAAATGCACGTTGCCGAGAAGAGCCCACTATTGCGTTTGTTGAAGACGGCGGTGTTATTTGCACTTCATTGCTTGTTACAATGGCACCAACCGCTCTATTCCGTATTTCTTCCCCGGTGTCCTGCAGTCGTCTATCTATTGTTATTAGTTCCTCTCGCTCTGTCCTTCGTTCTTCAACCCGAACGCAAAATTGCGTTGAAGATCTCCCAGTCCGCGTCTATGTTGAAAAATGCACGGCGGGAGGAGTACGGAGGAGGGGCGGGCGGTGAGGAAGGATCGTAAAGTTTCGCTGTTTTGAATTGACCGGAGGGATGTTTTTTGTTGTTTTGGTTTCGGATTACAAAACACGAATTGTTCTTACATGAGGACCATTTCTATTGGCTTTCCCAAGTATTTTCAAATTCACTTACTTCCATTTTAAGACATGAAATGAGAAGTTATTTTTTGTATTTTTCACTTAGAATTTACAGGTGTACGACCTGTCACGTAATTTAAAAGTCTGGTAATATTTTTTCACCGCTACAATAATCCAATATTATAAAACAAATCAATTTCTTGTACTCTCAAAACATGTTAAAATTATTCCAATCAAAAATTGAACAGATTAACACGTTTCAGTCAACATACAGTAGAAGCCGTTAATGTAGGTTCAAGATTTATGCTGTAATAAAATATCTTTCGACCTCTTCCGTGGAAATCGCCATACCCTCCTCACGTCATTTGTTTATATCAACAAGGTCATCTGCGATCTCTACTCAGTCTCCCAATCAATCTGTCAACACACAACTGTTATGTTAGCAGCTTGTGACTCAGATATGAAAGCAGTTAACCGCATCGTTAAATTGAGATGTTGGTGTATGAACAGTTATTGTTAGATCGGTGGATCTTTTACTTGTACCAACTTTTCACGCCACCACCGTCACCCACCTATCTCTTCATCAACACCGAATTCGTGATTGGTGAATTCTGAGATACGTAGTGGAAAGTTTAAAACACAAAATTTATTAGGATAAAACTCGTCACAACACCTCACAATATTGGATACCTTTTTCATGTACTACATGGAAAAGGCATCCAATGTTGTATAGTATATCTTTGTGAACTTAAAATCTCCCTTTTTTTGGTGGTTGGGAGGGTTTGTAATCTTGAAGTCTACACAAAAAATAGCTTACGTAAAAGTGATTGGTATAGATGGTGTTCGCGCACAATGCATCAAATTGCCATATATATGTGACCAAAGGACATTGGAACTAATAGAATTTGATGAATTAGAGTCTGGTTTACTAACAACGACATTATGATAATTTGGGTACTAAAATCTAAAGAGAAAAGGGAGAGATAATTTACTCAGTGAGAAGGACCCATTCGCTTCGAATACCGAAGTATTTTCTGCTATTTTCAATTAAAAACAAAGGTGGGTTTCGCATCTCTACAAATTTTTGTCGTCCTACACTTTCAATCTTGTGATGTAAACCTTCAACTGTCAAACTACACCCAGGGACGGTGAACTGGCGGAGACTAAAGCGATGTTCAATCAGCGCTTTGGGTTAGCCTCTCGCCACGTGTGGTATTTGGTGGTAACTTAGTATGAATTAAAAGAAGGAGGTGGATGTGAGACGGGACAGTACAGTT
>JAULBU010042529.1:0-14240 GCA_032358235.1 Odonthalia washingtoniensis | reverse complement strand
AATGGTTGTTCATCATCTGCAACAAAGAGAATGAAGTCGTCGATCCAGGCGTTGAAAATATCACTCAACTCAGCTAATCATGCGAAAATGTTTCCTGTAAACATTTGCAGCTGAGTTTTATCACCTTGTGTAGTTCACGTCGGCATTACAACACCTTCAGGATTCATGAATGCGAACAGTGGTTGACTGTCTACGTGTGGAGGTTCTTACCAGTACCCGCTGCAGGAGGCAATAGAGATGAATGCCTTTGGTCTTCAGGCATCGACAAGCTCGGCTTCTATGTTCGGCATGGGCCAGAAAGTTTGCAATGTTGCGTTGTTGACTGGTCGGTAGTCAACAGTGAGGCGATATATCGTGGGTGGTCATTTCAGAACAATGAGAGGTGCAGATACCAATTCTGATGCCGTTACTTTCTTGACAAAGCCGAGTTTGAGCAGTTGAAGAACATACTTGATCATGAAGTTTTTTTTCTGGTGGATAACGACGCTGTTTGGAACGTACCGGCGTGGCGCCCGGCTTTAGGTTGATGCGAATAGGTTCGATGTCGGTGGATGTTTTTGAATTGAGATTCAACTTGATTACGTCACCATATGTCAATAATAATCTGAAAAGATCTTCACGTCCGGTATTTCTTATGCCATTTCCCGCTGCCTCAGAAATCTTATTGGTGAGAACCTTTTTTTTCTCGTGTTCATCCTCCGGTACCATGTCAAGCCACCCGTCTTCTTAATCAAGGTCGTCATAATCGACGCGGCCATCTGCATGATATAATCCTTCCATAATACAGGCGACTTTTCCATGTGGCGCAGTGCCGTATGAAAACAGGTACGACACGTCCACGACACTAGAGTGTAGGGAGGAGACTGCGAGAATATCTCGCGCAAGCTTCTTCAACCAAGTAATATTGATTTCTCGCAAAGCGTTTAATGAAACATTGACCAAAGCCGACTTATGAAATTATCCGTTACCCTTGCTTCAACCTCAACTGTAACAATAAAAAGTAATTTTCCAATATATTCCACAGTCTTTGATGGATTCCACACAAAATTGTCTAATATTTAGTTAAAAACTAAAAATATTACGTCGAGCGAGCGCACCAATTATGGGTTGTAGTGACTCTTAATGGGTCCTACACTAAAAATATCTTTTACATAAAGTACACTAGAAGCAGCAGATATTAAGTATTCTTAGCTACTCGACCCGTGCATTATTGCACCCGTACTTCTAGTTTGAGGAAACCAATTTCTTTTATCGATATATTTGACATGAGTTGGTCAGAATTAATTGGTCCCTCCTCTAAAATTTCTGTAATTTTCGTATTCTTAGGCAAATGTTTTGCAGAATTTGTTGCAGTTGTGCAAAATTTACGAAGTGTAAACCAAAAGCACACGTCGGAATCTTTGTAAAAATTTTAAATGTTGTTGACATCGTATCGAACAAAATAATTCTCACACATCCCAATTCCCCATAAAATGGGTTGAGTATGCTGCAATTACATCGTTCAGTAATTGGTGTCATGAGCCAGGGGTTTATGTCTTGAGAAGGAGCAGTTGGAATCCGATAAGGAAATCGTAAAATTTTTGCAGCTGAAATTGTTCCATGCTTCCGTATAGCAACACTTCTTGCACAAGTAGGAGTATTGGACTGTTCTCCTTTCTATTTTGTAGAAAATTATTGACCCCTCCACCTGCCGTCGTCAGAAATTATATATCTTCGATGGCTCCCTTCATCATTTTATCAAATGGTTTCCGACGTGGTTTCCTGAAAATGAACAACTGAAACAATAGCAGATGTAAAAATATTTCCTGAAACTGACCCAATACCTTCATCTTGATTCGCACCATAATTTGCCCCTTCATCACTTCAATCTAAAACATCTCCGCATTCTAGTTTCAACTGTGATTATGCAACAAAATGATGCACTGACAGAAAATGATCTGGCGTAATAAGAAAGTCCTGAAATCGTTGAATGTATTTGTTTTAATTGATGGACAGGCGTTTCTCCTACCTGCTGTTAATATACTTCTTTGTACAAAATTTTGAGTTCTAATCTTTAATAATCTGTCCTTAAGTTCTTCAACAGCAGTAATTTGTACTTTTCCTCTACGTCTTAATTGAACGTGAATTGTAAGTCTAACTAATCTGTCTGTAATTACATCTGTTCTATGCCATTCCCTTATAAATAGTATTGGCAACAGCAATGTTTCTGTTCATGTAATATTAAATGTTTCTCTTAAGTGCAAAATAATTGTGTGCATTTTATACAAATTATTTAAAAATAAGATAATTCTCTCGAATGGATTGCTTCTTATTATTTACTTAAACTGACAATGAATGAGAAAACTTGAACTCCTCGTTTTTCTCTCTACTCAGATTCATTCTTAGTTCTCAGTTTCTTCTTTAATTCAGTAACATCAATAAAATAAACTGATCTTAATTCAATTATAAATATTCCTATCGTCGTTTTTTGGACTTAAAGATTTTTCCTGGCTGTCTTTTGATCTGGTCCCTAAAATTTCATCATCCAAAGTTGGAAACTGAACGGTAGGAATGTAAAATATTCTGGTACATGTTGAAAACGAAGTTATTTCAAAGCCAGTCATAAATCGCGTGTAATATATTTGAGCATGCCAACTAATCTGTCAATAGACTACATTATAAGAAGGTTGAAATGCAAAATGTTTGGAGGTTAATAATCTACATCCAAACTAGAAGGAGTGATATATCCGAGTTCACGAGAGTTTGAAATTGTTTAATGTATTGCCTGGCATATTTGAAAGTTGAGACGATTAGAAAACATCTAACAATCTGAGGAAGTCACCAAAAGTGATATAATTTCTGTCAGGATTTTTTTCAAAATTAGTTCATTTACCCAATCGACGAGCAAACAAGCAATACCACGAATAAATACTACCAAAATTCCAGCACTACCGACAGGCAGGATAGAACTTTCTGTTCCAATATTTATGTTGGATACAATAGAGTTTTCATAAATCACCACTCTATTATAAATTGGACGATGTGAAAAAGATTTATTAAAAGTGAATGTTGATATGACAGCGGGATCTATATTCCAACTTTCACACGCGACTCTTCACCGTTCCAATATTGTTTTTCTACTTTATTGTGTAGAGATAGTAAATCTGTTATATTACGTCCACTTCCCAGTCCCACTCCACGCCACTTCCCCGATAATTTGATTAATTTAAATTCATGGAATTGACGAAAATGTTGTTTATGTTTTCATTGCCCTTTTCGCAATTGTTGAGGTTGGCGGTTTCGTTGTTGCTACTGTTGTTGACGTTGGAGTTGTTTATGAAGTTTTTGTTGATATCGGTTGCATTTTTGGCCATACTATGGACATATTGCGGTGAGCAACAAAGCAACTATGTCTAAGCGATATGAAATCGGGTGTGATTTCGTGCTCAAAAATTTGAAAAAAGTAAGTAGATAGGATGGAAAACAGAAAATCATGTGGAAATCAATCTGTAGAAACGTTTAACAGAAATTTCCTTACAGATAATTAAGTCCCAGGAAAACGTAGTATCTGAAAGGTAGTGAAGAGCTAGCGCAACAAAGAATGAACGTTTCGTGTCTTTGATAAAAGAGAGAGTAACGGGTTCAGTGTTTTGTGCGCTTCACTGCTTGTTGTCGCTCTTCGGGGTCGAATGCGCTTCACGATTCCTCGTTACATAGGGATTCTCCAGGTGCATTTGGCCGTTGGCAAGAGCTCCGGTGCCATGCCACTGTACCAAGTTGGGGTACAGTGGAATGTGTGTTACAAGTGCACACATATACAGCTGTCTAGAAGACTTTGGAATCGGGCTGGTCCTCTTGATACACTACTGTACGTTCTTCCTTAAGTCACAGAGCAACTATAACTGTCGACATCGTACCTTTGTCACTAAGTCACGAAACAAATAGTGTGTCGACTACAGTCTCATACACGTATTAATATCTGACTACTACTCATTACTTTTCCGACCTTTTTAGTTTCATTGCGCCGAATGGAGGCCTTCTTTTCCCTATAAAGAGAGTTCTCAGAGCGACTTGACTTTACTTGTGTGGTCTTCACTCATCACTCTAATTAATATTTTATATTTTCTTTCCTCTTCCGCATAACTCGTCTCTTTTGAACAACAGATACAGCCCCTTCCTTAGGTAGTGGGTCCCGCAGTATGTGGGAATGTTTGTGCATTGGTGGATAACTGCATGTGAGTGAGGATTTCAAGGACCGATGAGATGCAAGTAGAAGGGTTCAAACTAAGTATTGATGGCGACGGAGGATGAAGAGATGTGAACATAATCGTACGGAATTACAAATATTTCATTGGGGCAAGGTTGTATAGAGCGTCAGTTCTCACGACGTGGGTACGAGATCAATCACATGTGGGTGTAACAGTAGAGAGTCAAATTCTTGTGGTGAGTAAAGATGCTTAGTCATGAACGATCTTCTTCCGGTTCAAAGGGAATTCCGGAGTGAGGCAAACCAAATAAATGTAGAGGTGGGCAAAAATAAAGAGAAAAACAAATTATCACTGGGGGTTTCGAACTTGGGACCAGTTACTAAAATTTCAATAGCCGAAACACGGAAATTAGGAGTTTAGGAGTCCAGGGTATAAAACGACAAATTTCCTCGGTCGATTCTGAGTCCTGACTGGCCTACCCTAATTGAGGGTCTGAAATTTCTAATGAATTATTGGCAACCAACGGAAGATGGTTGCCAGTTATACGTAACGCCACGGATTCAGAAAAGGGGTAGCCGAGAATTCGGAAAACACGTAAAAGCGGGAAGTTTCGTCTCTTTTGCCACTTTGGGAAGTGTGCAGATTTTTCTTACTCCTTTTTGTGTAGTGGATGTAACCATAAACGGTTAATTTGTAGTGATAAGATGAATTATGTTAAAAAGGTTTAGAAAAGCCGGAAGATGGCAGTAGACCAGAAAAACATGTAGTTGACCAAGTGTTCATGGTTAAAAGATCGGATCGGATTCAATGTACCATTCAAGTAAGTAGTGGGTGGATGAAACCAGGCGTTTATTTTGTTAAAGGATCTGCTCAACGTCCACGTTTCTTTGTAGCACAGGTGCGGTTTGCAGATTAACAGTAATTGTTAACCAGTGTAGCGTTCAGCTCCGACAGAGGTAAACTGCTGTGAATAGGGCCGTCGAATAGTAAGGCCGTGTACATAATTATAGATCCGTTGTAATAATGGGATGAAATGCATACCATTGTCGGTGCCCAGATTTTTTTAACATCCTCCGTGATGGAAGTAATTCTTATAGTTCGTTTGAGAAAATAGACAATTTGGTCACCATTTGTTGAATTTGATTCAGGATGAGAATTTTTGTTGTGCGTGTCGACGCTGGGGTATATATAGGATTATCCGAAGCGGTTTTAGATGAGAGTGAGAGGTATACTGGATTAGGTGGATGTCTTCACAAAAAGAGCGAGAACGGCGTCATTCCAGTAGAGCTGTAGATTTGACTGTCATAGTCATACATGAGAGGTTGAATGTATTCGTCCCAGTCGGTTTGATGCTCAGTTACGTAGTGACGGATTCGATTAGAGATTGTGTGGTTGTACCGTTCGGCCTGACCATCGGTTTGGGGATGAAAGGTGAAAGTGTACAAGTTCTGGATACCTAGTGCGGTATAGACTGTAGCGAGACACTTAGAGAGGAAATGGGAACAGTTGTATGATAGAATGTAATCTGGTACGCCGAAGTCGTAAATCCAGTTAACGGGGAATTTATTTGCCCTGATGGATGCAGTTTGATTGGCTAGTGGGATGGCTTTTGTAAGCTTGGTGTATGGGCTGGTGATTACTAGGACGAATCGATTTCCAAATGCGTTCTTGAGAAGAGGCCAAGGATGTCCATTCCCATAAATTAGAGTTGTACGTTCGGTTGAAACAGCTGAAGGTGATATTGAAGGCTGGAAGTATACCCGCGTATTTTAGCACATGAACGGCATTCTTAAACCGTCTGGAATACATCATTGCGCATGTTGCGCCAGTAGAAGTCACGTAGAAGCGTGTCGTACTTTATATTAACTACATGGAGACCAGCTGACTTTGGAAAATGAGACAGGTACGGGAAACCGTTGAACAGTTATTTAGCTACAACACGTTGGACTGCGTCATATATATTAGAATGGGGTGAGAGAAATCAGCAGAGGTCGGTAAAAATAGAGAGTTGGGCTTATTCACCATGGTTGGTAAGTATTTAAGTCCGGAGAGGTTGTTTTCTCTCGCATAAGTTCGTCTTGGGAGACTGGGTGATGCAAATTCGACGATTCAGTAAAGAAGAATAGTTGATTCATGTGTTGTAGCGGTTCAGTGTTTTTAGACAATTAAATTTTGTCCCTGAAATTGAAAAGAGCTATGGGTGGGTAGCAGTCTGGGAGGTGCATAAATGGAATGTCATCATCGAGGCTGGTAAGCTCCATACCGGTGTTTCCCAGACGTCAGATGGCATCATGGTCTTGGTGACGTGAGCCGGGTCAGTGGAGAACTTCAAAGTCTTATTCCAAAAGTCAAAGGCGTCGTAATCATCCTTTTGCAGTTAATAAATTCTTAATCCAGTGAAGGGAGTCGTGGTTCGTTAGGATGGTAAAATTCGTACCTTCAAGGTAGGGTAGGATCTGTAACACAGGCCATACAATTCCCAATCTTTAGAGTTGCGTTGTGTCATAGTTCCCTTCATCATCCTTTTCTGTTCGTGACTAGTAACAGATTGGTTTTGAAGTATCGTCTTCAGGTTGATGTGGCATGAGGACGCACCAGATTTGGTTGTCGCAGGCGCCTGTGTCCAACACGTATTGAACACCGAGATGTCGTAGAGCTAAAACTGGAGGAATGTGTAAAGCCAGTTTTAGGTTGTTGAAGGCATGAATTTACGGTGTGGACAGTTGTGGGACTTGTGTAGGCTCCCCCTTCTTAGCATTTGTGTCAGGGGGAGGGCGTTTGGGCAGAATTCGGGACAAACCGTTGGTAAACGTTGCAGAGACTGAGGAAGCTGCAAAGTTGAGTAGCTGTTCCGGGCGGTTTCATACATTTTATGGAGTGGTTTGTTATGGACGCGATGCTGAGTTTGCGGGGATGTATGACATTTTCAAGGTATTCGACCGACTCTTAAAGAAAGAAAGATTTATTCAAGATGATTGATAGGTCGGCATCGGAAGTAGTTGAAGAACTTGAGCAACGTGATGGAACAACAATTAGTGGAGAAGATGATAATATCGTCTATATATATCAAGACAGGGTTGCCACTGTACGGAAGATAAAATTACATCGATGGCACATTGGAAGATTCCAGGCGCATTGTTGAGTCCAATCGGCATTCGTTTAAAACTATAGAGTCCTTGGTGACTGACGAAAGTGATTTTATCACTATCCGCGTCAACAAGGGGTACTTGACAATAACCAGAGTAGCGGTCGAGGGTGCTGAAAACTTTGGCGTCCCTCACTAAATCTATACATCCATCCTTCCGAGGAACTGGGTAATAATTGCGAACTTTCATGGAGTTCAAACGAAGATAGTAGATAAATATCCGCAGGTAACAGTCCTTTCTCCGGGAGAAGACGGCATGGGAGGCCCAATCCATAATATCTGGTTCAATACCATCAGACTTGAGCATGCGGTCCACTTTATTGCGTTCAGTTTCACGTTGGTATGGACCCACACGGTATGCTATTTGAGAAATTGGTTTGGCATCTGGTTCCAGTTCAATTCGATGTTCGGTAGAAGAGGTAATATCGAGGTGACCATCCCACATTTTGTGGAATAGATATATGGTTCTATGAAGTTCGAAAGGAGGTGGTTGTAATCGTGGTCTAGCCTGTACATGATTTTTCCAGTCAGAAAATTGAAATTCCTCGTCATATTTCTCTATTTCGGCGTGCATTTAGATCATGGCCTGTTTAGGATCAGTAGACGGGAATGATTCAGCCAAAATTTACGTCGTTGTCAATGTCGCGTTTGACGAGAGAATTGTTTTCGTGGCTGCATATTCAGAGTAGTAGGTGGAGAAGAGCTGATAGCTTGTGTGTTGACCAGTACAATTTTGGTGTGCTTTTGAATGTAAACTGGATTGAATGACAAGTTACAGGCTGTGATGTAGAAGGACCGATCTTGGTTGATGTCTGCAATTCCATTGGCGGTGATGATCAGCATCTTATGTGTATATTCATGAGATGGTCCGACGGAGGCGAAGTAGCGGGAATCGGAGCGGACGAGGACGTCGGATTGATTGTGAGTTTAAATGGTGACTGGCCGGGTGAGATGGATAGGATATCCGTCATTTAGGGCAGGGTTATATTTAGTGGCATCATAGATGTCCGTGTTGGTTTCCAAGTTAAGCACTGGCTCGCCGATAAGTGGATCAGTAGACATGAGAAGTATAGGGACCGTTGGAGAGTGCTGAGATAAAATTGTTCTTTTTTGACAATATATGGTACGTATCAACAGGTCCGTAAAATCGGTACCAAGAAGCAAAGATATGGCTAAGGTGTCTACTATTCCACACAAGACCCGAGGGCGGAGGTCACAGAATCGGATGAACAGTTCGATACTGCCGATAAATAATATGGGATCTTTGGTAGCCGAGTGGAGAGTTTAAGTTGGTTGTGGGTTGATGTGACCATGCCAATTTGATTTGATCTGGTCATGGAGGATCAAGTTGGGACCTGCACCGGTGTCTTCCACTGTGTTAAGAGTGTAATGATTGTTCGGAGTCGTTCACATGGTAAAGAAAACCTTGTAATTACCATCGTTAAACATTGAGTCCGGATCATCGAAAGGAGCCTCATCCCAGTATGGATCCTAGGGCGGTGCGGAGAAAGATGCTGGTTGAGTCCATATATTGGCCGGAGCCAAAGTTTTAACCGTAGCGGAAATGTCAATGAGACGAGGTTTGGTGAGGGAAGTCGGTTGCCCAAGAGATTTCAATAACCATTTTCCAGAGTCGGTTAAATATTGGGGGAGGTAGTGGAAGGTAGGAACTGATGCGCACATAGCGGCAGGTAGAAATTATGGCGGTGGATGAGGTTGTTGGTGATTGCCGCCTTGGAGATGCCTACCGCGACGGGAAGATTCTGACTGCTAACGACGGAAGTTTTGGTTGCGGTTGACAATATAAGAGCGGAGGGATGTGATGTTCAGAAATGGACATTTCGATGTAACGTGGGAATCTTTCTCGTAAAAAATGCGGTAAAAAGGGCCTCTATCCATTAAGGCTGAATCAGAAAAAGTTTGCTGTCGCATAGCGACAGCAAAAACATCGGAGACGGTCGAGGAAGCAGTATCCGTATCGAGTGAGCACGGAAGTGGTATTGCAGGATGCAAAAAGAGGACGTGGTTATCAGGCAGCGATTTTTTGATCGACTTGGAGGTCAATAAATCCAGGGAGTTGTATGGCGAGCTAGGACATGAAGATCGGAGCGAGAGTGTTCCGAGTGGTAAGAGCGCATACAATTACGAAGGTGCGGGGTGAAGTCATTCGAGAAATATGGATATAATACGTTCCGGAGTAAAGACGTTACCGCAACGGAAGGTGTTGCGTTCCAATATTGTTTCGTAGGCACCAATTGTATCAGTGGATAATTGTTGGCAAGAAGTAAAATCTGATTCGGCGGCTGCAAGAATGGCGTCCGTAGCGTACGTTCATAGGAGGTAATTCACTACTAACCAATAATTGTATAGTAATGAATAACAATCAGTTGTTCCTTGTGCACCCGTTTCCAGGCGCAATTGAAAGTTTTCACGTGTGGAATCACACATGAAACTTGGAAATGGCTACATGGAGGATCCTTCATGGTCGCGTGTCTCATCACATGCCGAGCAGAAACGATTAAGAAAAGCCAAAATGCGGATCGGATCAGTTCCATCAAAGTGATGACTTTTCAGTTGGGTTACCATTCGTCGGGTGTTTGCGTACATGTTCTGAGCGACATGATTAAGGTATACGGGAGATCGGAGGATAGACCGGTAAATACAGAAGTCGAGGGAAATGGAAAAAGTTGTGATTATCGAACGGATTATTTCAATTGTGGAGATGCCTAATTCCCTTGCGGTATCTCCATAGTGGTAATAGGTCGGAGCGCATGACGTCTCAAACAGAAGATATTGCTGGGTAGTCACTAAAGAACGATCCGGGGTCCAGAAATATCTTTATTTTGTTCCCGTACCGTTCCATTCCCTCCACTCCATACACAGCTTCTTCCACAACATAATCAATTACCTCTCGCAACATTGTGTTAGCGGGATGTCCGTCTGGCACAATGGAGATACTTCACACTTCTGTCGGAGAACCTCGTGCTTCTTCGGGCAATCTTAGAGGCATCATGTAGCACCCGTAGACATACTTTTTGTTCGATAGGGACTTATGCTGTTTGAATTCGTCTGCACACAAAGCCATTCTATGTACCACAAAAGGACATCCATCATCAGCACACCTTTGTTCAAATGTCTGTTGTTAAGTTCAAAACCAGAGATCGAACCTGAATCCGAGCGCCAAATTGGCACTCCCGTCAGAGCGCTGTGCACCTCGTAATTTAACTCATGGTCTCTGCTTACAATTTTGGCACATATCCAATAGTACTGTTCAGCAGGTGTAGCAGGTTCTAAATTAGCAAACGACGCTACAAGGACGCATACAATGTCCGAGTTGCACGCTGTTGGTATTTTTTTCAATGAAAACACACACGTCACCAGGTTTAACCATAATGTTCTTCCTGCTCTGAATGAGCTGTCTATTACGGATACTCGATCCATTTCTAAAATTGTCTCTTCCCTCGGAGAACTTTCGTGATGTCCACTTACTAAGTCAGATTTGTTCGTGTAAAGTCTTCTCGTTCTCAGAACTTCCAATAATTTCAATTCCAGAGCCTACGATATTTTTTGAATGGACGGTTTCATTATTTGTTGTAATCTTCACACACCACAACTGGCCTACCGTTCCTGTTATCAAGACGGAATCGGAGTGCGCTCCATGGCGTGGACCTTCGTGTACTCCCCAGCCTAATTCCTCAATATTTATCTTGTTGATCCTCTGTGGACTCAAACTTGTTGGTAAAGAAATCAAACCTCTCATTCTTGAAAGGAAAATGGAATTTGTGTCATGTACTCAAAATGAAACCCCCGATTTCTCTCTTTCTTTCTTGTACGATTGGATTATTCTCTATGCTTATTAAATCTAGTGCACCTCGTTTCGGATGTTTATACATATCTGAATATAGTGGATATGTGCATAGATCCAACTTTGCCTATTCTCAGGGTGGAAAATGTGAGCAAATTATTTGGGTTCTTACGTCCATCATTTAATGTTTCCAAGATTCTACCACTTCTTCGAATAGGTAGAGCATGCGGTATATCCGTCATTTCCTTCAATGAGCTTTGCGGATACGATATGTCCATTAGGAGTCTTTTTAGTGTTCCACGCACGGTATTATAGTTTGGTACGTACAGATTTTCTCTACTGTGATGTAGTACATCTCTGAGTAGACAATACTCCTCTGAGTTCAAAGATACCTTGCCTGTCACAGCTAAATATGAAAACATATTGTTCCAGGAGACTTGCTTGTTCATCCCTCTTCGTAGCAACTTTACAACAGCTTCAGTATCATTGGATTCCCCCTCATCTTGAACAAAAGTGTCATTCTTTCTCCTAGTTCTGACTGCTCATATTCCTCGATACCTAATTTGATTGCGTACGTCACATCACCATTGTTTGTTCCACGATAGTGTTCGTGGCCTGCCAGCGATGCATATTGGTCGTCATGTTCATACTCTACGCTCCTGTTCATCGGATTAGTGGTTGAATAATTTATTTGGTTCACATCATTGTTTTCTTTTAAGTTGTCAGCGACATCCTGATCATGATCGTCAGTGTTTGTTAGCGCGTTCAAATCATTGTATTCAAAGTTATGGTTATCGAAGCCCGTTACGTTTTTCATCTGCTATCCTTCTCTAGTTTGGAGATACAACGGGTGCCTCACGTGGTAACAGGAAGCGTGCTTTTGTGTCTTTAAAACTGGAGTAGTGGTGTGTGTGGTATCTGCGATCGCGCCTTGTGTTTGACATCACGTTTTACGACTGATTGTTTCAGCCTGTCATGGATGCATCCACCTGGATGAGCTGTAAGTATTCGCAGATGAATTTCGATACGTTCGAGCAGTTTCAGTTGTAGCTAGGGTACTTTTTGCCAAGATCTGGAGAGGGATCAGGTGCAGATGCATTTTTCGACGAGCACCATAGGATTATTATGATTTGTTTTAATTTAACTTCGCATGAAATTCGCATACTTTACAATAGTACACGTTTTTAAGCGGGTATTTAAAAATACTGTATTGTTGTTACACATACACATTCAAAACATTATATCATTTTGAACATGTAAATAAATTTTCATTATCAGTGTGCATAATGAGTCTTTCCTGATGCTTATCAGGATTATATTATTCCCATTACATAATAATATTATAATACATATTATGTATTATATTAATATGTTAATATTATGGGATCCCAAATATTATATAAGCTGGCATTGGGGCATCCCTATCATCAGTATATAGAAAAAGGGGGGAAACTTTCAACATTATATATATATACAAAAAAGGCCAGGATGAGGAGTGGATGGTTAAAAGAGAAGAAAAGGGTTTATGGGGATTATGATGAGAGGTGGATGAATGTGGCTTTGAAAGATATGGAAAATAGACTGTTACATATTCCGGACTTATCCGCGCGGTTCTTTTAACGCATCAATCTTAAGCATCAGTAAAAGACAATACCACTAGATTAGGACGCCAAGTAACGCAACATCAACATCGAGGTTATTATTGATTGTTAAATCGGCGAACATATCATAACCAACAGCTTCTAATAGATTGAATTGTTTGGCTCTAAATCTGATATGTTTTCCATGTGAGAGCGAACAGTCTTTTTCCTACACACACACACACATATCAATTTCGCTCATAAAATATCCAGCTTGTGCGATCCTTAACACGGCGGCGATCAGGGTTTTTCGACATTATTAAAGTTATTATTACTATGTTTTTGAGGTTCCTGGATACCAAGTCATTTACGAGTATTTCATTGGTATATATGTGAGCGCTAGTTGCCGACTGCAATTGAGCCAAGTTGCGCATTGTTACACTTGAGTTTATACGCACGTTAAATGTGTCCTTGCTACTTAAGTATTGCGTGAATACACCAACGATGTCATGAAATCAATACTCATTTACATCGAATAACGTGCCCCCGTTGATAAATTTATTAATCTCGTCAAGTATTACGTTTCTGCTGTCTTGCTCACGTTGTTCAAATAATCGTTCGCTCCTAATTAAATGGATGCCGGCAGAGTCAAATAAATCATTGAAACATGAAGACACTGCGATGAAAACGACTTTTAAAAAGTAAGCAACCTCGAGACGTTTTCTTGCCTCTCCGTTCCCAGCACAGTTGATAAAATGACTTAAGGCCAACAGGCAGGAGATGAAATAACTGGAGTAGCTAACGCGCTTATCGAAACCGTTGTCTGAAATATCGCGAAAAGACTTTCGCTTCCAAACGTACTCACAAACCAAAAGACCCGTCCCCACACCCAGTCCTAATCTTCTCCCCCACTAACCACCATCCTCTTCATCATCGCCATCCACAACCCCTTACAAACCATGTGTCAAGATTCGTTTTTCAATATCCGTTCCAAGCTTGATAAGTTCACTCGTATCGTATCGCATTCCTTTCGCACCCTTTGAAGACTCCGTTGAAGTCTTTCGTGATTCCTACTTCCTCTTTTTCAGCACCTGAAGGAGAGCCAGGTACAGAAAGTAGAAAAAGCATAACTTCTGCAAACTTCATCACGACCGCAGCTTCAAAAAGCACTTTTAGTTAATTGAACAGACCACATATTATTGAATGGTAATAATAGCCGTTCCGTTGACTCAAATACACTCACTGGTGCACCCGGTCGAATAAGTCGGATACTTCCATAACGTCCAATGCAGAAACATACAATCATCTCAGATTCATTCTTTCGTCCATCAAGTACATAGTCTAACGATAACTGATTTGCACCACCATCACCACCGTTTTCAAATTCATATTTATTACTATCATCATCATTATCATTCACCCATGAAAATTCTATAATATTATTCTGCCAAACACATGACGATGTAGAGGCACCACACGCCGTAGCACCGCCAGCACCCTTTACCCATCAATACAGTCGTCTT
>JAULBU010042518.1:0-14241 GCA_032358235.1 Odonthalia washingtoniensis | reverse complement strand
TGCATGCATTCCGAAACTGCGGTGAATGGAAGGAAACATTATTTTCCGAAGGCACTGACGAGGTTTCATCCATTGAAGACTGTGAGAAAATAACTCTTGAGGTTGTCAGAAATTTTTGTGAAAGATTTCATATACTGGGTGAAATGTCCGAAACGGTTGTCCAAAAATATGAATAAAGGTATTGTTTTGGCACGTTCTTCCTGATGTTGTGCTTCCGTTTCTATTGCTGAAATATATAAATAATTTGTTTTAATATTTTGATTACATTCGAGATCCGTTCAGTACGGGAAACTATTTCCGGTAAATCGTACTGATTAATTTAGACAATTTTAAAAAATCCCATGAATTCTGCTATGTGCCAGAATCGGATTTTTCTCAGTGGTAGTATCAGAAATCATTGTGCCATGTGTGTTTATGATGATGTATTGCACAAATATCAGAACATTGTGTGAATCAATGAAAACTGTGGAAATCGTGATGATAGGGCAATGTATCTTTCCTAATACATATTGTACACATGATCAATGATTATGTGCGTGATCAGCATGGGGAAAAATAACACGAGACTGACTTCATTGTAATGGAGTAAGTTAGTCATGATTAATGTATAATTGCGATGTGATTATTGTCCAGTCCCATAAGAGACATAGGTGTGATAAATAAGGGTTGATAAGAGAGCATTTTGCTCAAATAGGGGTACATGTGGTGCGACAAGAGGGCACTTAATAACAGTGTACGAAAAATAAGGGCATCTTTATAAAAGAAAGGAGAGCATATGGTAACAAGATAAAGTTACGTAACTTATAAGTTACGTAACGGGGGAAATGTGGTACGAAAGAGAGCAAATAGAACATTTTAGAGGAAAAAGAAGTGCATCCGCGTAACAGAAAAGAGGGCATGTTGAAACATTAATCCGTTCATATGCACGCTTTTTGCACTCCTTTCACACACACTACGTCTTGTAGGGATATATGAAGACTATTCCGATCAAGATGTGTTGAACCACAAATTAATTCACTACTCAATTACATCGCAGGCAAAAGGATGTAAATTGACGACGCTAATATATCAACCAGAACCAACTACGAATGCATCGACTTCAAGGAAGCCCGCAACACTGAATTACATGGTCTTATACAAAATGGTACGTTTATCCCAATAGTAAGATTTAAGGTACCAAAAGGCATGAGGGTGTTCGGATCTAGGTTTATAGACGAATTAAAAAAGGCGGAACATGGACTGCGCAAAAAGAGTAGGTTAGTCGTTCAGAATTATAATGACGGAAGTGCCACCAGAATTAGCACAAAAGAACCCGTAGTACAAAGGTCCTCGAAAAGTTTACTTCTCGGAATTCAACGCAGTCTCGCCGCGTCAGCACACGACAGACAATACTGCACATTGGTGTAGCTCACTAAGAGATTCCTGGGTGGAAAATGTTAAAGTGTGTTAAAAAATGCACTTGGCGTCTTTTTTCTTTATTGAATGAGACGAAATATCTGACTTAAGTAGCGAATATTTTGAGTAGAAATGAATTGAAACTTAGGAGAGAGTATCAAGCAACATGTACATATCAATCAATAAAGTCAATCAAGAAGAATTAATCAATCCACGACTGTTCGGGCCCCTAAAGAACGATCTAGCCACGTGTACCAATAAGCTAAATTCTTGGTACCAAGATAATTACCCTAAGCACTGTAAGCATGACTTGGGCTGTTTCTGTGACCGAAATTGTGTTTTATAGTCCCCCATATTGAAGGCCAAGTTCGTGGTGTGCTTTAGTAGTTAAGGTCTATGGAGTTGATTTGCGAAATAAGAATTTTTTTAAAAGTTCAGGCACGTCCTCATTGATAATGGTGATCGGTTCAGCGGTGTCTTCGGTGGGTGGAAGTTCGCGCACCATTACTTTTAGTCCTTTGGCGGAATCAAGCAAATTTAACAGGCATTGAAATTGCATACTTGTTTCAGAAGACAGTACGTGTGAGAAACATTCCTTGCTGTCTAGTGAAGAGCCATGGTAGAATTTTAAACGAGTTGCATGCACTTCGGTTAGTTCTCCATTGCGGAGGTCTTCCACTAAATAGATCCAATCACTAATCAACTTAGAAACACGACGAGGTCCTCTCCACCGAAAACATAGTTCTTCACCAGCATGGAATTGCTGGCGGGTCACCAAAACAAAATACCCAGCAATAAAATTTTCCGGTCGTCCTCGTTCTGCGGTTTGACGTGCTCGAAGTTTATTCTGTTCCAAAGATTACGCAATGCGTGGATGTAAATTCTCGAGAAAGTTGCGAAATTTTCCAATATTGATACAACGCTCATGAGCGAGATCCGATACAACAACGGGAGATTTAGACTTAGTAGACATGAATGTCTGGATAGGTGGAGTTGGATCCATACCAGTAAATGCAGTAATCGGGGCTGTATTCGATCGACGCCGAAAAGGTGTATCATTCAACGCAGATTGAAAAATTTGTAACGTATCGGGCCACGTGTCCGGACGAAGCTGAAGTTCTGAAAGTAGAGCTCGAGCTACTCGAAACAATTCACGTCCCAGGCATTCTACAGCTCCATTACTCCATGGGAAATACGGAAGCGTATAATGACGAGGGACACGAAGCGTTTTTCTAAGTAACCGTAATGTTTCGTTCTTAAAATGTATTGGCCCATCGGACATGAATGTCTGTGGACGTCCAAAAGCAGCGCACCATTCTATTAGTGTATGTGCAGCACTTTTAGAAGTTGTATCCGAAAACGGAAATAGCCAACAGTAATTAAAGTAGTCATCTCTGAGAATTAGTACATATTTGTCACCTTGTGTATTAGGTCCCAATTCGATATAGTTAAATTGAAGGAGAGCGTTTGGGGAAGTTCCATGGAGGGCTGGATCAAACGGACGAGGGACGCGGGCACCACCTGTAGTTGATACACAATGTATACACGCATTAATGAAGGCAGTGACATCTTCTGGTAGAGTTTGCCAGGTGAAAGCTTCTTGCAGCGCTGTTGTCATCGGTACTGTACCACGATGCCCAGATGCTCCTGTACTAGCAATAATAGAAAGACGGAGTTGTAGGTCCGGTTCATTAGGTGGAATCCATATTTTGTGTTCTAACTTCCACAAATTGTCGTCAAGGTGTGCCGTGCATGGCCGGGAGGCAGTGTACTCGTCCTTTATTACACGTATACATTCCGGAATGGGCCATTCAAAGATTTCAATGGTTGTTGCAAGAACCGGCATGGATACGAGACGGTGAACAAGTTGTGGTGGTGTCCATCTACCTAATATGTCTGCCCACACGTTGTCTTCTCCACAAATATGGAAACATACGTAATTATACGTACTGAGAAGGACAGCCCAGTTAATAATCTTTCGTACAGTTGAAATTTATAAGTAGGAAAGTAAGGAGGTTGGATCAAAAATAACAATTAAATTGTTGTGGTCAGTATACAAATCGAATCCATCCGAGGTTGCGACCAACCAATGAAGACACAGATGATTAGCTATAATTGCAAAGCATTTCTTTTCCAAGGTGCACCAACGTGTCTGGGTCAAATTGAATCGTCCAGATATGAATTCTAACGGTGTACGACGTTGCTCTTGATATGGTTTGTCTAAATCGTTACGTGGAATTGTTGTTACAACACCTGACCAAGCCTCATCACATGCATCAGTACAAATTCACAGGCACTGTGCTGTATCACGGTGAGCCAACGTTACTTGATTGGGTAATGCAAGCTTACATGCATTGAATGCCAATGTTTCAGCTGTACTCCAATTTAGATATTATAGTTTTACACGTGCAACAGATCTCGTGGTGCGTTTTCTGGCTGATATGTAAACCCGTTCCACGAATTCCTGTAATGGCACAATCAATTTTTTCGAAATCAGGAATGGCAGTGCGCATCCACTGTAATGCACAAGTAAATTGTTGTAACTGAGCTCAATTCTGTGGTTGCTGAAGGTCGTGTAAGCCTTGAACGTTTCGAGGGTCAAATTTCCAACCGCGGCTCGATATGAGGCACCCACACCATCTGAGTTCGGATGCATACAACGTACATTTTGCAGGATGGAGTTTGAGGTTCAGATTTGTACATAATTGAAATAATGTTGAAATTGATTCCATTAATATACATGCGTTCTCATTGTGAAATAAAATGTTGTCGAGCCAGTGTAGCCAAGATTTACGCAACTTTACCAGGAATTCTTGAGCTAATGAAGCTTGTAAATGTGCAACAGCATTTGTCGTATCATGTAATACCCTAGAAGGTGTAAATACTCTATCTGGTGTAATGAACTACTGACATTCACGTGAGTCCTCTGCAAGCTCCAGTTACCAATATCCATTAGACAGGTCAAAATTGGCAAATACCTTGGATCCAGACAATTTTTTCATCTTTGTTTCCAGATGCCGCATCTGGAAATGGTGTTGTTCAGTGTATCTATTAACGAGTTGAAGGTCAACAGTAAAACGAAACTTGCTTGGGCCTGGTTTTGGACCAATTAATTTACTGAAACTCATTGAGTAGTTGGACTCGGAAACGCCATTCCAGCCTTCACTAGTTGATTTGTCATATCTGACATAAACTCCTTTTGCGGTTCAGAATAATTGCGCAGTTTAACTTTGAATGCCTTTGCATCGTAAGTTAGACCAATTTTTAAAGGCGGAATTTTGGCTGGTGGGCCGTGCGAAAATCCCACACGAAATATATCCATATTTTTAAATACCAATTTTCTTAGCGTTTTTGAATATTCTTTAGGCAATCAATTGTCATTTGCTTGTATAAGCATATTTTCCACTGCTGACAAAATTTCGTTATGCTGGAATGTATCGAGTGGGTCTAATAGAGATGGATCACGAGACGGGTCAAATGAACGACGGATCTCGCAATAATCCACACAAGGGCGATCTCGTTTAAGGTGATTAGAGATTTGATTGTACTCCTGAACTTCTGTGTACTGTCGTCCTTTAACTAATTGAATTCAGGCCAGCATTAACCGAACAATTGATCCATTATGTTTCATTGTTGGGTTTTCAACGCTTCCACAATCAACACCATCTAGTTTCTCCCTGTGCCTTTCCAATAATGTCCGACTGTCTATTTTTAAATGACACAGTACCGGTAAACCAATCAAAACATCTTCACATGTAAGTGTATTATCAGACACTAAAAATGAAATATTTTTAAAGGCCATAGACCCAGTGGATAGTTGAAGCGTGGTACGTGGCACAATCCGCACACGAGAAAAACTGAATTTTTCCGGCGACTCACCCTGCTGTAAAGCAACTTGGATGGATACTGGATTTATGGCTGAAATTCGACCAATTCCTTTGACGACTGCATATTCTGCCAAATGTAATGACACGATGCTATCATCACTACCATCGTCGCATCGTTCACTGCATGTGATGACAGCCATCGTATCTGAAAATGTCAAATTGCAGGTTGGAAGCGGTTCGGAGACCGGAAGACGTCCCACTTTCGGAAAATCTTTCGAAATATTTGAATTTCCACTTCGCTCGTTACGGCTGCGAGTACTGTAAGAAGAACCGTCTTTTCCTTTTTCAAGGGCCAGTTTTTCAAAAAGTTGTTTCTGTTCTGGCTCTGGGCAACCTTTACAGTCTTTCAACTTATGTCTAAAACTTTGCGGTTTTGTGATTCCCATAAGCACAATGGTGACTCTTCATTCAAACTTCTGCTTGATTTATCTTTTGATGTGTTACCACCACGGTTGTTTTGATCGCTTTTGTTTTTGTTTCCACTAAACGTTTCGGAGTTTTCCTGGAACGCTTCGTTGTCGATCAAAATGAATGCGTCGGATACCTTTTTGGCTTATATGAAAAAATGTTTAAAATTCTTTTTTAACTCGTAATGTGAGAATTCAATGTCGCTTTGCAATCTTTTTCGAAGCTTCCTCGATTGTATCGCCGATAGTACATGCTGTACTGCTACCTTTTGATTTTCTTCCAGTATCCAAATAAATCCGTGTCGGAAAAGTATAGTATGTTACTGGATGAAAAGGACTTTCATCCGTACACTGGCGTCTTCCATGCACATATCCATCTTAAGTTCCTGTTGGACAATTTTGTTTAGCCCAGAAAGCGTAACTGTAGCTCTTGAATCAGAGGCCTCAGAATCTAGATATAGACAAAATTTATCATCCATTAATTTATCATAATCTTTTACTTCTTATATTAAACCTAGAGCAATTGCTGACTTGAGTGTATCAACATCCACAAAAAATTTAATTTCCTCCGGTGTGGCAACTTCCGGACTTATTCCATCACTAAGCTGTCTAGTACGCGCCTTGATCTCATCGACATACTGGTCGTAGCGATTGAGGAAACGACGTATTGCTTCTGGGTCAAAAATTTGTAGACGCGGATGATTAATTGAAATCGGCATGTATTCTGCATTTCAAGTTGTCACGGAAGCTTCTTCGAATTTTTCGCTAGATTTTTCCGCGGACGTAGATATCCACGTCCGCAAAAATATCCAGCATATGCTTTTGTGGAAAGTGGTATGATTTAATGGTTAGTTTATGTTACCGAAAAAAAATATTTTGATATAATGAAGACGGAATCGGGAAAAAAACTAAAGCCTAGTAAAACTTTTCGGAATGTTTGGGTGAAGCAAGATGTTAGGATGAGTGTGCAGTGATCACTGTAGATCACTCAGAGGTTCCTGGGTGCAAAATGTTTAAGTGTGTTGAGAATGCACTTGGCGTCTTTTTTCTTTATTGAATGAGACGAAATGTCTGACTTAAGTAGCGAATATCTTTAGTAGAAATGAATCGAAACTTAGAGAGGGTATCAAGCGACATGTCCAGATCAATCAATAAAGTCAATCAAGAAGAATTAATCAATCCACGACTGTCCGGGCCCCTAAAGAACGATCTAGCCACGTGTACCAATAAGCTAAATTCTTGGTACCAAGATAATTACCCTAAGCACTGTAAGCATGACTTGGGCTGTTTGTGTGACCATAATGGTGTTTTATAATTGGGAAGGCCATTTCCGAGACCCCATCAAAATCATTCCGGTCATGGATATGGACACGAAGAACCATTTCATTGGATATAACGTTACAGAACATACACATTCCGAATTTGTACTAGTGCAAACAGCACGCTTTAATGAAAATATTTGCATGAAATGCGTAAACAAACCAGATGTATGAACCAGTTTCCAGTCACTTTGCCCTGGTGTACAAAATAAACTACTATTTTTTATTCGAACTCATCGCCTAATTAGAGATGTCCTTACTCAAGTTGAAACCAACACTAATATTAACTATTCTACTTTGAATCAGACCTACAACAACACCGATCACAATGCATGATGGAGAAAAAAAGACAGTCAGAAATTGAAAAATGTACGACAAAGCAGTAAGGCGAGAACAATATGTTGGTCAACACTATTCTTGATTCAACTAATAAAAATTCACCTGCGGCAATAGGCCATCATCATCAACACCAAAATCCGAATCAACTAACACAAATCCTCCCAATCAATTTGAATCTCAAATTGATCTGCTCAGTCGACCCATGAACCTTACCTTCAAGAGATTCCGAATACCATGTATTTAAATGAGTGAGAGAACGTGGATGATGAAGCTGCAGATGAAGATGAAGTTCAATTCGCAGTTGACGTTTCCCAACCTATACAGAATTTCGACAGCTCGGACTAACGTGAAGATGGTTTGGATGATAACATACTAGAAATAATCAATCCGCCCAATTATTAATAGCAACAAGAAGGTTTGAAAACAACTCAGGTAGAGATGGATGCTATTTTTTAGGCAAGCAAATATGAAGCCTTATGAAAAAGAAAGTAAGAGCAATAATACTGTTAGTAATGTTGAAGCTTTATGGTAAATTTAAAATCACAATCAAGCAGTACGAACATATGAGATTTATTCTCAGTACTTGTAAATCTATTCCAGATCTGCCATCTCAACACCCACAAGTGCTACTTACTGTGGAGGATCTCGCTTCCGTGATGCTGATGACTGTTCAAGATAATGAAGAGGTACAAGATGGGGATAATATGAAATGGGCCGAAGACGAAGATATCGGTACAGACACAGACATCGTTTTTATGTCAAGGGAAACGGCTTCCTCCCACGAAGTTTCTTTGTCAAATAACGCATTTATCCACGGAAGAACCTTGGACAAAGACATCTCCCCAGCACTTGTTTCCATGAATTCAGGCTTGAAGAAAGGAAACAACGCGCGATGTGACGGAGTGACCATAGACACCGGCGCCAACCGCAAGTAGGTGATGAGTCAATACCAGTATCACGCATACCAGAAATAATTCGGCATAAAAGTACCGATTCGCCCACCATCCAATAAAGGTCTGAGCGGCATTGGTGGAACAAGCAGGATCATGGGAGAGGCGCATATACAGATACCATTCAGTGAACTTTGAATGCTGATTGATGTCGATTTAGCTATTGTGAGTGATGAATTTCCCTCCTTGTTCAGCAACAAAGACATGATCGACAATGGTCTTGACATCAGTCTCCAGGGACACTACCTGTACATCGGGTCATTCCGCCAATCTCTCTCGCTGGAGAATTACTGTTTCGTGTACCGATGGTCTTCATCGACTATACCATATGCATTAAATACGAAAAGGAATTGATGAAGATCCACCGAAACTTTGGTCACCGCCTAGTCGGGGCAACTCACCGCTTACTGATGAAAGCCAACGACGGTCACTAGGAGGAACACAGCGAGAGGGAACTCAAGAAGATAAGGGATGACTGCAAGATATGCCAATGGAACTCCCCACAAACACGGCGATTCAGGTTCACCATAGGTACGGATGACTTCAGGTTTAACCACAGACTTGTGGTTGACACGATGTTCATTGATGGTCGAGAAGTAATCCACCTAGTAGATGAATGTACGCAATTTTCGGACACCGCTTCCCTCAAAAACCAATCTTCTTCAGAAATATGGAATTCTATCACGAATTTATGGATCTTAACGTACATGGGCCCACCGGACTTACTATCGGTGGAGCAAGCATCAGAATACATATCGGATGAAATGAAGCAAAAGGTGGCCGCGAAGGGTAGAGTATTAGAGGAAGCGCCCATAGAGACACCAGGCAGTATTAGAATCGTCGAGAGGTATCAATTGCCCCTTCGCAGCGCTTATACCAAAATTAGACAGTCCTTGGAGAAGAGCGATGTCAACGATTCAGAATGCCTCCATGTGGCGATATTCGCAACTAACTCCACCATGGGACCAGAAGGACTCTGCCTCATGCTCCTCGTATTCGGGCACTCCCTCTCTTCCCGAACAACTCCGTCACCGAACCAACTCGCACGACAAAAGGTCATTGAGGACGCCAAGGTTGCTGTGGAGAAGGAAGAATATGTTCGGCTAATAGCTTTCGCCTTACCAAGTCCGTAGTACGGCATCCAGGTGGTCCTAAAGGGAGGGAAATATCAGATCAATTGAGGAACCTACCATCGGGCTCACCCTTCCTAATAAATCGAACGATATACAAACGATGGGAAGGCCCTTTCAAGGTTTTACCCGTCGAAGGGGAAACCGTCGTGATCTAGCTCAATCTAGGTAGGATGATATTTCGGACAACCTGTGTGAAGCCTTAGGATAAATCGAAATTGGCAGACGATGACAGCTCGGATGATGAGATGAAGAGTGAAGCAGCGATGATGACAGATGGTAAAAACATGGGCGACCTGAAGACGACGATAGTTGGCAACAAGAAATTGATGGCAGATACCAGCAAGAAAGCAGACGATGACATCGACGTAGGGACAGAACCCAGTAAGGTGAAGTTCAAAAGGGGCTCTTTAGAAGAGAAAGCCTTTGCTGGCTTGATAATTGCCGAACTCCACGGATTATTAAACGACGGTACATTCCTCAAGGTCCTCTAATCATTGTTGAAGGGATCGGTTTGCATATTTCGGTCGAGGCTTGTAGATGAGCCAAAGAAGGTGGGTAAGGGCCTGAAGAAGAAAAGCAGTTTGATCGCGCAGAATTATTCAGACGATGACGCAACGCTAATAACAACCAAGTCACCTCCCATTAAACGTTTCTATCAAAGGGTGACACTCTCCATTGCGGCATCTATGACATCAATGAGCACCTACACCCGTCACATTACCCAGGCGTACATACAGTCACACACTAAGCTGGAAAGGGACGTATACTTCAGGGTCCCATCGGAACTTGGACTGCCCCAGGATACGTATTGAAGGTCTTAAAACCACTTTACGGTATCCCAGAGTCCGGGCTCCACTGGTACCTAATGTACTTGTCTCATCATTTGGAATCATTGCAAATCAAGCGTGCTCGAGCAGACCCATGCGTCTTGATAAAACGAAACGAAAGCGGCCTAAATAGACTCATAATACTGCAGATCGATGACTCCTTGGGTATAGGTACCGACAAATTCCTCACTCAACTAGAATTGGTATCAAAATGGTTCAGATGCAAACGTCGCACACCAATAACAGAAAAACCGACTTCTTTCAACTGCATAATGGTAAGATAAAAAGGAACAAACGTACTAGAGATCACTGATCTCATGATATTCATCCTTTCGATGTTCTCGACTTGGTTGCCAACCAGATCGTGAACACCCATAACTAATTCAATAGATTTAGGGCCCTTGGTCAGTATGTGGGCGTCAACGTCAGGCCCGACATATGTAAACCGATACAATTAATTGCTCTTGGTAACAAGCCTACAACAGACGATCAATACCAGGCACTAATAAAAGCCATCGAATTCTTCAAATAAAAAAAGACCAGGGCCTCAAATTTGTAAAGTTAGACCTCGATACGGTTAGTACCGTGTTGTTGTCAGATGCGTCATTTGGAAACGCTGAGGGGTTGAAAAGCCAATTTGGCTACCTGATACTAATGGTAGATGCCAGCAACAAATTCAACATCGTCCATTATGGGAGCAATCGCTGCAAATGAATTGCAAGATCGGTCATGGTAGCAGAAGTCCAAGCGATTATATTAGGATTCGATTATGTGTCTGTCGTCAGAGACATGGTAGAAGAAATACTGGGTCGGAAACTCCAACTTCGTGCACTGACAGATAGCAAAACATTATTCAACATAATAGCAAAAGACGCACAAACGACAGAAAAACGCCTACAAATAGACGTATTAGGATTACTTCAAAGCTCTGACCATGCAGAACTCGATAGGATCGGATGGATCCCCGGCACCAAAAACCCAGCTGATTCCCTTACCAAGCCAGTTCTGTCAACCAAATCAGCAATGTAACAAACCATGACAACTAACCACCTTTCGGTACAACCCCAAGGATGTTCCGTGTCGCACAAAAGAGAATAGTTGGAGTGTCGAATCGTCCACTTCTATTCGATTGCGTTGACAAGTTCGTGTCAATGAACTAGACCGACACCAACCCGGAGTGAGATTTACATAGATGTCAAATTATAAGTTGCGGGTTGAGATGAGTATGTTGATTCATGATTATGATGTTGACTCGTTGATGATTCTGACTGATAATGATGTTGACTCGATGACGATGATGTTGATTCGATTCATGATGAAGTTGTTGATTCGTTGATTCGTTGATGACGATGAAGCTGATTGATGATGATGATATTGATTCGTTGATGATAAGGATGTTGATTCAAAACGTTTACAATTGTCAATGGTTGGCGATGATGGTAATTAGTTGATAACGATGATGTTGATTAGTTGATGATGACGCTGTAGATTCTTGAAGGCGATGGGCACTGTCGACAACATTGGATTTGGATCACGACTACCGACGAGCATGATGTTGACCAGGGATGGCAATGATATGGAGGAAGGGGGTGTGACGCATAGGGCAAAAATCGACGTCGATGCTGATGCCTAGAAAGTGAACTAGAGGCGACGAGAAGAACAGGAAACTAAGAAGAGGTTTTAACGTATAAATGTTTAAAGGGATTACACCATATGAAATACAGTGACACCATAAAACTGCATAAGAGATGAAAGATCACTCAATTAACGAGTGATACATTCAACACGATACACGTGTGGGAACATTAATGGACCCTACACTAATATTTACGTTTTCCTAACGATAGCATTTTCTCATATGTTTTTCTAAAATGATTATTACTTTACATCCTACAGTAGGATTTCATTGACACGGTTGTCAGATGTTTCCAGTTGGAATTAATTCTGATTCCAGTATACATACCAAGCCTCGGCACGGAGGAGAAGAATAATAAATTCTGTGGACAAAATACGAAAACAGACATACCTCCAGCTTCAAAGCAACAAAAATTGACCTTAGTTAATATCGAGAGATTTGACACAACCTGCGGCATAGAGATCTACGCAAAACACGCCTGAGGACAGATTAATCCCCGTCGCGAGGAGCTAGGAAATCCCCACTGAGGAACGTGCCCGATTACCGTCGATTGCTTATTTGAATCTACGAAGCACATCCGTGTCTTCAATCATAGCAGCTCCCAAAACTACTTAGTTGTGGTAGAACACCTGATCAAACCCGCAGACCCACTATCAGCGGTTACTTACATCACATATTTACCTCTTCCACTTTCGTTGCATAAATCCTAACTTCATTCACATGCAGAGGTATTTACCAAGGGGCCGTACGCATTACATTCGATCCATTGTTTTTGTTTTTCAGGGTTGTTTCCGAGAGTGAGTCGTCTACTTGCCTGTATTTCCATTTGTCGTAAATTGCATATTTGTATGCAGTGAGGCATACAATTATGTTGCACGCAGTTCTGGACGTCCAAAACTTTATTCGGGTGGCACATGCACTGTTGTAAAATCTACGGGTCATCACAATTCGTATTTTTATGGCGCAACACAGTGAAATTACAATGGGCTTTTTCCTCCAACGATTAATTGGTAGAGAAGAACGCCCATTATATTCAGAATTCTGGAAAGGCCCATCGGTAGATTCTAATGACTTCTCCACGTAGTTTTACACACATAGTTATTCAGCACAGGTAAGCATGATTTTTTTGATTGTTCAAAACTGGTTGGCAACCAACATTTGATAGATATTGACAATTTGTCTTCTACCTATATTCCGACATAGAACATTTCACTGACTATGGCACAATGAAAGGCAATGTGGCACCTGGTTATGTTTATCTTATTATGCCCTACGCCTATAAATTCAATCCATGCTGTGATCTCTTTCCTCTGGAATCAGTGGGTGGATTCTATATAATCCCAATGAATCCTGTCGATGCGAGTCGTCATTTTTGAATTTTTCTATAGTCTAATCAAAAGAATTTTATTTGCAAAATTTCCTCATTTTCGATACTGGGTTTACGAGCTTTGTCGATTTTTTACGCCAATAGTGGATTTTGGCAAACGTAAATTTCGATACTGGTTGATAAACGCAGTACTACTGCTAGTAGTGTATCATCGACGTTAATTGAATTTATCCACATTTGGAATGAACATGCCAATAAAAAGGCCTTTTTATTGACGAGATTTTTACCACTTTTCAATACTTTTTGGCTCATGAAGATGCATCTCAAATTTATTATTAAAACCCGCCGGCGCCTGGAAAAAATGATGTGTTGCGTGCACCACATCGATTCCTCGGGGCAATTTTTCTTCCCCCCGACTTCTCAAGTGGGACGATTTTTACAATATGCACTACGACGATGGATAATGGTACGGATTCCCAAACCGGTCGGATGAAAACATATGATACTTGACAAATTGAAATGCAATGAAATGAATTAACATGCTCCATAAAGTGAAGTAGAACGAAATGAATCAACGAAAACAACTGTACGTCCCCCATCGTAAAATTCCGCCTCTTCTGCGCAGACCGGAAGAAGAAGGTGGGCCAGTCTGCCACCCATCGTTGAAGTTGAGCTTCTGAAAGAAATACTTGCGCATGGCGCTTACAAAGCCGTCTTCGGACAATCTGATTTGTTGTTCACTTCGGTTGCAACCAAAATGAACGACATAATTATACTACCTTTCGAAACTGATCCAAAAAATTGCAGGGATAGAATTAGATATCTCATAAAAACTGAAAACGAAGCAATAAAGCGCAACAAGCAAAGCCCGAAATCACTGAAAACTTTACTGAGTTTGAGAAACTATGCTGTGATTTGAGCGATGAGATTGATGACATCGAACTTGAACGTGACGTAGAACGAGAAAGGGTGGAGGTGAGAGACGAAACTTTGATTGCAGCAAGGGAGGAGGTACGCAATA
>JAULBU010042507.1:0-14241 GCA_032358235.1 Odonthalia washingtoniensis | reverse complement strand
AATAATAATAATAATAATAATAATAATAATAATAATAATAATAATAATAATAATAATAATAATAATAATAATAATAGATTTAATAATTATAATGTTATAATTGGACATGGCAATACCTAGTGCACCCGCCACATTCATGGGTAACAATGCATTAAAAAGTAGCGTATGAATACATGCCCTGTGTCTGTATTAACAACTGAACAGTTGTTAATACGTGTATTTGTGCTAAATGATGTGTTTCTTACACTGCATTAGGAATTAGATTGTAACATCTAATGTACTGGGCCACCCTCGTCCCTGTGTGGTGCAGGTCAGAGTCGTATGAAGAAAAACAAAGTGAATTCTGTACAAATACTTGTAGTTACAATTCGAAGAATAAAGATACTGGCAGACACAGATTTCCATATTGAACATCTATCAAAAATCCTCCTATTATTTTTTTTCAACTGATTAAAAGTCTGGTTTGATTTCTGACAAAAAGGCTCAACAAAAAGGGTACTTACTGAAAACATGGATAGTATGGATATTCCAACAGGACAGAAGTCCTGTGTCAGAGCACTGCAGTGCTATCAGCTTGGTTAGGACTTTAATATGTGGAGTTCAAACTTCTATCACATCTATGGTAGAAAAGAAACTCCACTGCTACTTCTCTTACAACGAACAATCTAAGTACATTTCAGAATGTGCGAAAGAAAAACTCGCATCACTTCTGAACAGAGCAACAGAAACAGAAAAAGCCGAAGAACAAGAAAAGGAGGACAACGATAGACTACTGGCACATAGCTACTTCATACGCTGCCTCACCCCCAGAGATAGTACAGTCTCTGGAAGCGACTGAAAAGTCAGACACGATTGGGAGCTTATGGTCTGCACCAATCTAACAATGCCAATCGTAAAACAATCACACCTTGACGGAAACGCACCAGAAAATAATGAAGATACAAATAGAAACAACTGAGAGCCTCTTGGCATATGAAGTACGAGCTCAGAAGTTCACAAAAGAGCTGATTGGTACGGTATACAGTGTCCCTGATACACACAGGTCGGAAATATTGACAAATGGCCTACTGGACGTCTACAAGACAAGCGTGAGAATGATCAACCTGTCCTTCGAGAAACTTCCCTATCACGCAGTTATGGCAAAGCTCCAAGAGCTAGCACGTGCAGAACTGGGAGATCCCACGGTCCCACTTGAACCCCAACGTAAATATGGAACTCCATCTGCTGCACTTTCCATCACTGAAAGAAAGTATGAGAAAGGAGAAAGAAAGTCCTTTTCAAAAGGTAAGTTCAAGGGTAGGTGCCACTGGTGGCAGAAACCATGGCACATGAGGCATGAATTCCTCAGTAAGAAATCAGGAAAACCACAAGTCATGCCAAAAGCGAGCGCGAATGTAGCGCTAGAACAGGAAAACAATTTTGCATTCCTTGCGAACGACTGCGCTGATGAAGTAAAAATGCAGTAGCGAGAACTCGAAATGATGAGCCCTGGATAATATATTAAGGGGCATCTCATGATTACACGGACAGCAAGAACTACATAGATACAAGTCACAAACATTCAATAGGAGTAGTGATGACAGCTGGATTAGAATCAATAAAAAGTGTTGCAAAAGGAAACAACAATCAGTATGGACAAGTAAAACTTGTACCGACAATTGGTAGAAGCCTACTCTCAGTTGGTCAACTAACAAACGATCCCCAAGTTAGCCTAGAATTTAAGGGATCAAGCTGCACCATCACACGTAACCAGAAGTTACTAGTAAAAGGGATGGATGGATAAAGACAACCTCCATATAATTACGAATGGGACGACTGAACAAGGTTTAAATGTAGCAAAAACTCAGCAAGAAGAGATAACTGAAGACAACTCTTCGGACGAATCAAAAACCGATGACAAGTAATAGAACAATGGAATCCCTGGTGCATTGAAGAAATGGCATAGGAGATTAAGATACTTATCCACAGCCTGACTGAGACACCTGCCGAAACTGGGACTATTTCAAATGATGCAGGAGGAATTATCAAAATCTCTTAACTCTGTGCGATGCGCACAAGGCAAATCGAACGCTAAATCATACAACAAGAGGCCGAAGAAAACTAAAATACGCCCGACTAAAGAAGGAGAATTAGTACATTTAGATACATGTGGTCCGTTCTCGGTCTCTGATATGAATGAAGAACTCTACTTTCAGACATACATCGACGATCATACAAGGTTGACAATAACCTTCCTAGTGAAGTCGATAACTCAGACGTTGAAAAAGGTCGAAAGGTACGTCAGATTCATGGGCAACAGGGGACATGAAATACAAACCATACTAACGGACCAGGGTACGGAATATAGCTCTAGTTCTATCAAAGAATATCTGCGCGCCAGTGAAATCAATCATGCGCTCACAGGAAGAGCTGCACATGCGCAGATGCATGTAGTGAAGTGCATGAACAGGACACTCACCAAAATGGTGCGCACAATGTTTATTGATGTTGGTATGCACAAACATTGATGGGGCCACGCCATACTTTACTCGGCAATGATCATAAATTGGTGCACCACCACCACTTTTAAAACCAAAGATACGCCTTACCACCGTTTCTTCCACAAGAATGCTGATTTAAAGATGTTCAAACAATTCGATTTTACTGCTTCAATTTTTATACAACTCCCGAACCGCACGAAAATCGACGTGACAGCAGAGAGAGGCCCTCTAGTCGGATTCTCAGAAGGAAATCTGTGCTATAAAGTATACTGCTATGCCACGCAGAATATAGTGCAGGCTTGAGACGTGACGTTCATTGAAGAAGAAGACGAGCAACTCGTCATGAATGAAGCAAGCACTATCAATTTGCATAAGGAGATTTACGATAAAATCCCAAACAAACGCGAACAGAAACAAAGTAGCAATAAAGGGCAAACCCAAAAAGGAGAAGAAGATAAAATCCACAGAAGAAAAAGATGGTATTAATCATCATCGAAGAGACCAACCAGATCCAAAGGAGAAAGACAATAAAGAATTAAGAGAGAAAAGTAAGGATGTCGATACTAATCTCATAAATGACGATCATCAAAATGAATACATTATTGCAATGATTTAAGCCGATGTGATCAATCGAAATGGCTAAGTGAAGAATGGAGACCATGAAAATACTAGCTAAATTGTCATGCTAGAGTTAAAAACAGTTGATAACTCAAAGGGTGAAAAAGTGTTTGGTGTACGAGATTCAACGATGAAAGACGTCATGACAATTATGAAGAAACTAGGGAGACCAAAAGGGTCAAACAAGAAGGTAAAAACGTCTAAAGGCATGATTGGAAGTTAGAACCAATACCATAAGGAGTGGCAAAGATCACTAAAACCACGAACGCTAACCACCCACAAACAGTTACTGATGAATAAATGAAGCCAAAGGCAAACGAAATTAATGACGTAACCATGAAGGAAGCCTCACTACGCGCAAGGTAAAGACACAAAATACGTATGATGAGGCAATGTTGTCGTCACATGCAAATGAATGGCAGCAAGTCTGCAATGATGAATTGAAGTCAATCAAGGAATGAGAAGTATACAGATTGGTTGAGACACCCACAGATGGAAAGCAGATTGAGACTAAGTGCGTTTTCAAAGCAAAGGAAGACCAGGATGGAAATGAGACAAAGATTGAAGCGAAGTGGGTTGTTAAAGGTTATATGCAAACCTACGCCGTTGACTATGACTTGACCTACGCTCCAGTATCCAGAATGTTGGCGTTAAGGGTGATTCTATCGCTCGCCGTAAAATTGGGGTTGAAAATTCACCAGATGGACGTCAGCATGGCATTCTGGAATGCGATTCTTGATGATGTAGTCTACATAAGGCCACCACCTGGATTTGAGGAAGTAGTACCACCTCGAAAGTCCATTTTGTTGTTGAAAGCACTTTATGGGTTGAAACAAGCGTCGCGTATGTAGAATAAAATGCTTGATGTTTTCCTCAGAAACAAGTGCGGAATGGAACCCAGTTATGTCGACTGTTGTTTGTACACTCGGTATAATAATGATGAGATGGATCTTGCTGTTATGATATACGTGCATGACATTCTATTGATGTCAAAAAAGGAATAAAACGATTTTTAAAGCGAAAAATGAATTTGGAAGAAAATTCGAGATGAAAGACCTTGGAATCATCAAGTAGTTTTTTGGCATAAAGATAAGCCATAAAGTAGAGGGTGTTTACAAAACGCAAAAAGCATACGTTGAAAAGGAATTAGAACGCTTTAAATGGTAGACTCAAAGGTGAAGTCCGTGCCATTGGCGCAAGGTGAAGATGTGCGAAAGCTGTCATTTTCATCAGACAAAGGAAAAAGAATTGTTTTTCCACATCGTGAAATGATCGGGTGCCTATTGTATTTATCGGTATTAATACGACAAGATATAGCGTACGCAATTTCTTTATTAGCAAACTTCGTACCGAATCCGCGTGAGGAGCATTGGTTATTTCTAAAAGGAGTGTTGAGATACATAAAGGGAAAAACGGTTTTGGGTTATTTTACAATATCAAGAGTAATTAGAATGCGCTGTACGTATTTGCGGACTCGTCAGGGCTGATGATTTTGTGACGCGAAGGTCTACGTCTAGAATTTTAACTTGCCTTGGAGATCACCTGGTTGATTGGACTTTCAAAAGGCAGCCCATCATTACCCATAGCACGACCGAATCATAATATGTAGCAGCAGATTCCGCGACCAGGATGATAGTGTGGTTTATGGTGCTGTTGAAGGACTTGGATGAGAAGAAAATTGAACCTACGGTGATTCATGAGGATAACACAGCATGTATTGTGCTAGCACGAGGGGAAGGAAAATTCCTTCAATCTAAGAATATCGGATTGAAATATCATCACTGAAGAACTATAGTAGCCTCCTTCCTTTGTGTAATGGTGTGGAATTTCTTCCACTTTGAACACTGCTTCTTCTAGTTCATATTCTTCATAGTCATCATCAGTGTCATCTGCTTCGTTTAACTTGACATATTTTCCAAATTCTGGTGACTGGAAGAGGTCAACCCAACTTGAAAACTGCAATGCGGAGCAAAAAGTGTAGGAATGACTCCCGTTGGAAATAACCTTCGACAGAAGTTCATGATATATGGCATTTATCCATGATTGAATTGATCGTGATCTGATTTGCACGTTCTTTATCGAACCTCGTGTTGTACGGAGGTTCAGTAAGAATTAGATCGGCCTTCTGTTTAATTTACTCACCGTCGAGGTCCTGATGAACTTTCACAAGATCCTGGAACCCGCAGTCGTAGCAAGAAAATTATTTGTCCATTCATTTTCTCAGCTCGTCCAAAGAATGTTGTTCATCTTGTGATATCATCTTTCACGTTCGCTTCGTCCTCGGAATCATCTGACTGTTGTTCTGAAGGCACCTCTAGTTCGGTAACATTACCAGTTACTTTCAATGTTTTTGGCATCCGTTCCAAATCTTTAAAGCTGGGAGGTCGTCCTCCCTTCGCTGTACCTGATGTTGCTTTTGTATCCAGTGTTTGAGAAGGTCGAATTGTTGAAGGATTCGATGATGGGTTAGACTCTAACATCTCAATTGCATTGTCAGGCACTTCGATTACCGCAGATGTGCCAACCTATGGAACGTCGATGTTTAATGCTGTTGAGACGGATTCTGGGATGGTTGCAAAGCATTACCGGAGTTATGAGCTGTCTTCTTTGCAGATGAATAGTTGCATGAACAGGGCTGTTTCCATATTGAAATCCGGTTCGTAGATCGAAACGTTGACGAGGATTTCTCGCAGTCTTGTAAAGAAATCTGTTGTGATGAATGGGTAGGCCTGATCCTCTTGACTGCTGCGGTTCCAAGCTATAAGGCATACCAAATCTTGTTCAATGGCGTGGTCACAATTTTCTGTGCAATCATCTTGTTGAGTTAAAAGAAAGAAACCATTAAGCTTGGACGAAATTGGTACAAAAGTTGATGTTGGATAGTCGTAGTACATATACGGAGAAAACATTGTACTAACCAGTGATATGGTCAATGATTTTGCAAGTCGATCCCAAGCTTTAAAAAGTGTTTTACAGAAGAACCCAATCCTCGTACAGGTGAAGTATTTAATGGACACCAATTTATTTTTTTGTAGCCCGCCAGAAGATTCGATAGAAGAGCAACACTATGGAAGTACCGCATACACTCAAACGCTGATCTCGTTGACGTGTTGAGTGGATTCTTTCTTGGACGTTCGGATGTTGATTGGATGATCATGCGAAAGAATTTTGGACCAAACAAGAAGCCTGTTGGTGTCTTCATTTTGTCGAATAAGTTGTTCAACATTTAGAGTATTCGGCCATCTCGTCATCCGAATGTGTGGATAGCAAGGGCTGCACGAGCAATTTTCCTGATATTCTGCGTCCCCATTTCTGCAAGAACCTTATCACCATCAGCTCCAACCAACTTGAATACGGAAGAATTCAATGTCTTCTTTCTGTTTTTCACCTTATCTTCAAATCTTTTTGTAATATGCTTGAAAGTTGCGTCATCACTTGACCGAACCCACTTCAGATATTCTTGAAGGTCTAAATTCTTGTAGTTGAACTTAACCTTGAATATATTCGATTCGAAACTCTTTAGGAAAGCGAGGAGAAGGAACCGGGGGAATTCGGTTTCCGTTGACGATGATAAGTCAGATGTTGCCGAGGACATTTTTGTGGATGACAACTTGTTGAACACAGATTAGGGACCGAAAATTGAAAATTGAATGGATGAAAATAAAAATTGTATCGAACAGTTTGCTTGAATTAAAGTTGAACGAAGAAGGATACATTTCGTAAGATCCCTGTTCGATGCTTCTTTAAATATTTTAACCAAAGACACGAAAAAAGGTCATATCCGAATAGGCGTCAAATTAATTCTCAGTTATTGAGAAAGCAGGTGACGGAAGTGGAAGTGGACCAAATGATCGGGCGTCATAGAGGAGGTAGGCCGTCTTGAACAACCGCAAAGAGGAATGTGAAAAAACAGTGAAAAGATTATTATTATATCAAAACCTTATTGAAAAAATAAGAAAATTTTCCAACTCCATATGGAGTTGGAAATTGTGCAAAAACTAGTTATTTAATATTTTGCATTAAAAAATTAATTAAATAATTTTTTTGCAGAAATCACAACTCCATATGGAATTGAAAATTTGGCAAAAAATTAATTATTTAATTTTTTGGCAAAAATCCCAACTCCATAGGGAGTTGGGATTTTCAGAAATTTGTGTGACGGAGACGGCTGTGAACAAATAATGTATAAATATTGGAATGTCTTACACCTAGAATCTTCGATGCGCCGGGACCAGGAACCCTATCCCACGTAGTACATGGAAAGGGGTGTGGTTGTTACTGTAACGGCATGGTGCGCCGTTATAATAACACCCATACAACTATACCGTAGTCATAACAAGCATACAATTATACGATATCACAACAACCAGAAAATCGAAACAAGTCATATATATATATAGAACGAGTCTAGTATATACTGTACGGCAATATCAGTCAACTTTCAAAGTTACTCAATACTCAAGTAATCCGCTCTAAACTGTTCACAAACGGTGTTATCATCCTCATATTAATCAACCAAGTTCAATTTTTGCTTTCATCCATCAAAAAAAGCGACAAAGAAGGCAATTCAATAATAAATGTCATCAAGTACAGCCCGTCCATCTATAGCACCGAAAAGGCTTATTCATGAAAGTCTCAGCATTAACGGAGAAAAACGTTTCATCAAACCGTTCTTCGAGCTGAGTTTGGAGACGATAAGTCTGTGAGGTATATTGTTCCGATTGTCACCGTTCATCTATACTGTCCAAATTCTCAACATACGAACACGTACAACAAAAGTGGTGAAGGAGAATTGGATGTGCAACAAGTTTTTGTTGGTACTGCAGTTGTCAGAGGGGTTCCGGATGGTTCTGTAGAAACTGTTGTTGGGCAATGGCAAGAAGGATGTCATGATAAAAAATTGGATAGGATTATTGTGGAGAATGTGCAAATCGCCAAAGATTATAGGAACACCGCATATCCTTATGTTTTGCCCAATCCGGGACAGGACAATCCAAAGGTTTTGGGTGACATTTTTGAAAACATTTCAATCTACGCATGGGACAGTCAAGCCATGAAAGTCATTGAGATTTAAAGACACGGTGCTGACGATGATAAAACGGCAGTCATTTGACGCTGAAAGAATTTCATGTCAACAATTACCACACATTAGAAAGTTTGGTCAGAGTGAATCAGGTGAGAACTGTGAATAATCCGCTACAGGACGTGAATAATGATCATAGTGATGAGTTTGTTAGGAAGTTTTAAGATGAGCAATATCAGGTTGGATTTGGAATGAATTCGGTCACATCTGAGAAAGAAGATATCAGACGTGGTCGATATACAAATATATCGGAATTATGCGATATAGTCGAGGGGAGTCCTGAATTAAAGAACGGTAAATCTGTAATTGTGGTGGACGATCGCCTTCGTTTGGCAGCTCTCCAAATACTAACAGTAGGACGGATGCAGAAGTGAACTGGGCGAAGGGTCACATCCGAATAGCTCTGTTGGTAAGGAAATATAGTCAAGTCGTGACCTCTTGGGAGGTTATAATTTTGAGTCGAACGAGAAACATATCTTCATCAAAAACAAAAAAGGCAACGTAATTAGATATGCTGATGCGTTCAGTGACGAGTACAAGACTTACTTTGAAGATTCTCTGGTAAAGGACATTGCGCAGGACGTGGAAAGGACAAATTTCCTGGGCATGAAAAGCGCATCGACGTCTGAACGTTATGCACGCGTTGAAAAAATGTTTTGTATGTTCAAGAGTGTAATGACCCGAATCAAGACAATCAAACAGTTTTCTGCTGGACAAGAATCTGGAAAGAGCGATGTTACGTACTTAGACAGTCGTATTCTCACACACGGAACAGAGGAGGATATACTGCTGCTTTTAGATGGTGTCGAAGCTTACTTCGGAAACCGCAGTAACGGTATGTTCGACGAAAATATGTTCTACCGCGTTGGTAATGCGTTTTTAGAAGCAATGCATAACTTGCTTGACCAAAAACATGTTTGGGAATGTCACCTGGAAGAAGAGGAAATTCCAAAAACAATGGAGGATTTGATGGAAGTGGTAATTTCGGAAACAAAATCAAGAATGAAATCTATCCACAGCATATTTTGTAATAAACTCAACCTATTCGAGTATTCCCAAGGGAACAAGTCCCCAAAATTGGTGACTCGTGCAGCCGCACGACATGACAGACTTGTGAAGAAAATATGGAGTTACTTTTTCAGAGAAGAAGAGCACAATGAAAAAGGTAAGAAAGGCAATTCTAAGAACAATGTTTCTCGAATGTGGGTGCATGGAGGACGTGCAATAACGACAAGAAGCACGAAGCGGAAGAAACGCGAACCAATTGTTATTGACAGTGATGATGACAGCGAACCGCCTGCGAAATATGCATCGAAGAAGACTTCAACAGAACCGCAAGCAAAGAATATTGGAAAGAAGACTATATTGGAAGAACTTTTCCCCGCCGAGAAATGTCAAGACCTCAACGGAAGACAGTGGGAAATCTGTATCAACAAAAAAGGGAAACACTTGACCTGAGTCCATGCCGGCTCGAAAATAGCAGGAGGGTATCGCGGCATTTGAAAACGCCCCGCCTCCGTCTATACACCCAACTGAATTTGAACTCCTGAATCGGTTTATGTTTTCACGTTGTAGAGATGTCGTAACAATAGAGCACACGTTGTTGTATCGAAGCCCCGATCTTCCACATAGATGAGATAATATTGAAAATGTAGAGAAGCAACTTAAATCCAACAGGAAATCTGTAGCTTCGTTGAGGGGTCCAAGTTCTTCTACGAGCAGTGAATGGAGAGTCATTGAAGATACGAAGACATTGTTGAGATCGGCGTTAATACCAGAAAATCATCATGCTCATATCTTTTTCAATTATAATCAGATATTGGAACTCAGAAATTTGGCATGGACATCGGCTACATACAAGCAATGACAATTCATGGAATTTACTTCCAGTTATCCGGACGGTGATCTATGGGTACAGGCGGAGAACGATAACAACTAGGGTTACGTAATAGCGTTTTTGCGAGGAGAAACAACAGTTGGACAGTGATGGGTATTGCATTCTGGATGGAATGTCAGATCCATTTAATATTGAAGCAGAGTCGAGAAAGGCCTGTGTAACTGCGTCTAACGAAGAAAGTTAATTTCCAACACAAACAATTGCAGAATTTTTCGATGAGATTGAGACATGGTTTCCAGGCGAACAAGCGTTGATCAGTAAATCGAATATGGATAATTGGAGTCCGATAATAAACACCGGAGAGTATGGACAAGATGTATAAGATATGAACAAAAGGGTTGAGCGTTACAACAGGACAAGAAAATTATTGGAGAATATATTTGAACCTCATAAAGACAACGTTTGGCTGGCCGAAAGGCGCGCAGCACTGGAATTATGGATTGGTAGGATGTGTTATTTGTTGGATGTAGATAATCAATGTACGTGGCGGACTGAAATTCCGAATGGAGGAGAAGGTTTCCTTCTTACCTGGAAGGGATGCTCACCACAACACGGCCATAATGATTTCGACGTGAGAGAGACCGAATCCAAAGATATTTCACGATTGCAACAGCTACCGAGCCGGTCTCTCGATGGATAGCGTCAGGATTCCACCAATATGTATATTTAAGCGATAATGAAAGAGAACGAATTGCGATTTGTTTGGAAATGGAACTAATTGAAATTTCGCCTAAATATGTTTTTTGGGCATGGATATTTGCAACACGCTGGAGCAGGATGGAACGGTACACAATGCCTTACATATCATATGTACGTAATCTCTGAGGGTAGTAACTTGAGAGTCGAAATTTCATATGCGTATGGTCGGTCGTTCAGACGAAGAGGTCACATCAATCCGTTCAAACATATCGCAACATTCAAGTAGTCCGTCTCAACGTGGAAAGATCGATGATGAAGATGACAATCCCGATCAGATAAAAAATGATGAAGATGGCGGTTTGCAAGATTGGGGCGTGAGAGAGGCTGATGAGCCACAGTTAGGGTGAGTTCTCCGTCTAAAATAATTCAATTTTGCTTAGCTCTTCTTATAAACAATCCTTGACCTTAAAAACGCAAAAAAACAGGTAATGACTACTTCTTGTCCTACTTCTTTTCTTTGAATAGTATGCACATCCATGAATTTTCAATGTATCCAACCTGTCCAATTAATTACTTCCGTATTGGCCATGATCATCGAAACAAATTTAATTTATTTTGAAAAAAACTCTAAACACTATTTGGAGATGTGGCACCTAACACATATGTATTTTTCCGATTATTATACATATGTTAAACATGTTGAATTAATGTTTACTGTTTTGCTGCTGAAGATACCAATTCCATTTGGAGCTGGGATTTTTGCAAAAAATTTAATATTTAATTACTGCAAAAATCCCAACTCCACATAGAGTTGGTATCTCCGAAACTAATATTCGTAAATTTCTAAAATATGAATATACTTATACGTACACCACACTCCAGTCTGTAATGCAAATCGGCTCTTCTTATGTTTCAATCACGCCTAATTCGTGCTCTTTTACAACATATACGACGAGCATCATAAAACTGTCATCACATGTGTTATAGTTACATACTTCAACGAATATTTTTGACGATAATAGTAACAAAACATTCCGTATGTAAAACCCGGTATTGCACCTATTACATAGACGTAATAACGGATTAAAAACTACATTCAACATTATGAAAGTACAACAAAAAAAACTGTTTAGACCATCATGCATGTGATGTGCAACAATTAGAACTTCACAAAGTTCTTGACGAATAAGATGACATACTTAAGGATGTCTCGGAACGGCATGAACCGCACATACCGACACAAACAAATGAGGAATCAGTATGGAATGACAAAGAGAATACAACACAATGTCCCATTGAAGACAGAGAGGTGAAAGTTTCGGTAATGCATTTTTTACCCTTATCGGATGAAGTTGGTTTGGATGCTGTAAAGAGTGTTATTCAATTTATTCGCACAGAAACATTCAAACCACATGTAGTTCTTCAACACATATCCGATTGGAAAGGATTTATGGCAATCGTTGATGGCTCGATTGGTCACACTACATTGAAAAAAGATGTATAGCATCATTTGTAATGCTATATAGCAATGACTGTGTTGTTGATTGCCTCAGAAATAATTTCAATGCTACATAGCATTTAAAATGGTGCTATTGAAGCAATAGAAGTGAAGAAGGAAAATGTTGTGAAAAATCACCGGAATAATTAGGTACCGTTTTAATTTTTATTTCTATTGCTCACTGAGCACTGTTTTTATCACTCAGGAAAAATAGAATAAAGTCACGTTGGCAACTGTCTTCAATGTGTAAAGTTTACAAACTGCGACGAAATTATACTTTCGCTATAACAAGTTTTCAAATAGTAATGATATCATTATTAACGATTAATTTATTGTTTGTTCTTTTATATCGTTTAGTAAGAGAATTTAAAAAATGATATTAATTAATAAACGTACTAAATTATATTAGTAAAAAGTATACCATGTACTAAACTAGCGGAGAGAATGAGATTGTTCAGTAGAAGGAACGGATGTAACTGGAGAAATTAATAAACTTTGTAAAATACTATCTGTTATTGCATTGTCAATTTCCATTGCTATTTTTACAAAAAAAAACAGGATTAGTATTTTGAACCGTATCTCCCCTAGCTGCGATTCATGATTTTTTGTTGCATCCAATGTCCATGACTTACTTCTGTATCCTTAATTCTCGAAAAGTGCCGAAAAAATTCTTTTTCGGTTGCCGAAAATTCCCGAAAATAAAGTTACATTTTTAGCCTTTTTCGGGACGGTTTTTGGACACAGTTGAGGATTATTGTTTAATGAATTCACTCAGAAAATGAGATAAAAATGAGACACGTTTCATGTATTTTGAGATGTCATTTTTTAATGAATTTCTAATTTTTGATTATTGTTTAACCATAATTCAGTAAGGAAGACTGATTTTTTTTGATATAACGTCTTTATCTTTGATGATGTGTGTCTCTGGAACAGACAAATAAAAAAGACAAGGTTAAAGTTGTCTTATCCTACTATGAGGCAAACGGACTTCACAATCAACAAAACGAAAGGAAGAATAATGAAATGCTCAAATCTCCTCAGACTGGAAATAATTGTAAGGTCAGACATCGCAATACTAATAAAACTGAAGTCTAAAGATGACAAATAAAGGGACGATCTACAAAAATTGGTAACACCAAAGAGACATGTAAAAGCAATAAACTTTAACCTAAACGGCTTCTCCACTGAAGCGTGTCTAAAGAACTTTCGGTTCTTTCTGAGAGAAATTATAGAAGTTGCTAAGATTATATAATTTCATGCCGGTAGCACTGCAAGGTCGAACTATTCATTCAATTAATTGACCGCTTGTTGTATAATTCGTAAACGTTTAGCATTTACAAGTCGCTAGAATGACCCATAACCCATATTTGTCATTCGCATATTGGTTCTATCCGAAATATTCTGTGATACCTAGGCGCAATTCATTGACAATTGGGGCCACGTTTTTTCGTCTCTCAGAAGTGACTTAATGACGGAGCGAGCGGAGATGTATGCTTCATCAATCGGGGAGCAGGGGTCTACGTTACCCAATTGCGTGGGATTCATAGATTGTACAAAAATTGAGATGTGCAGACCGGGGGACCAGGCGTAAATCAACCTTCTTGCTACTCAGGCCATAGGTGTTTCCATTGTTTATTTATCAAACAGAGACGACACCAGATGGATTAATATTCCACATGTACGGACCCGAGGCTGGTAGACGCCATGACATAACTTTATACCGTGGATGCGGTATGGACAACATATTACAACAAAGTCTAAACATTACAGGGCATCAGTACTATATCTACGGGGACCCAGATTACATTTTACGTCCTTGGCTTCAGGTGGCCTTTGGTAGACAATTTGCGACTCCTCAGCAGCAACTTATAAATAAAAGTATGGGCTCTGTTAGAGTATCAGTGGGACATTCGTACAAAGATATGAAACAACATTGTATCTCACTATATTACAAACGAATGTTGAAAGTACGTAGTGCACCAATTGCACTCATGTACAAAGCTTCGGCCCTTCTTTGGAATTTTAA
>JAULBU010042496.1:0-14243 GCA_032358235.1 Odonthalia washingtoniensis | reverse complement strand
GTTTAGTAGACTACATTTCATGGAAGAAACGTTGTGTGTGCTGTGAAAATAAATCCGCACCATTGAACGTTTTTTGTCGATGTAGCTAAGTATCGGGCAGCAAACATATCATAGAAGTCTGATTTTTATTAACATAATGTGTACCTTTATGATAACCTCCTTATCTCACATACTAGGTCAGAAATTGCAACATAATTTGTATATATCAACTACTACTGTTAAAAATAACACTGTATTTCTACTTCTTCACCATTCTGTCAGCTGTTTTCTTTTTTAACGAATACATGTTGTTACGCACTGTGCTGTCGGCTGGAAAGTCTTACGGCAACTTGTCATCATCGTAACCCATCCGTTTCTTCATCATATCCCTTGAATCTGCCGGCTTCATCCCCCTGTCTGCTCGCACCATATCACATAAACACTCAATGTACCGCGTTGCTATTCTTCTCCATCCCTTCTTCTGAGACGAGACAAGTTTTTTACGTGATAATGTCACAGAGACAGGGGGATTCAAAATGGATTGTCCTGGTACAACATTTTCTGTAGACTGAATTTCAACTGTCTCAATTAGACCGTGATGGTTATTACTTTCATCATGGCCTGGCACAACCGTTGCAGTGGGCTGAATCACAAACGTCTCAATTTGACCGTGTTGGTCATTACTATCATCTCGGCCATCATTATGGCTAGAATTTTCATCCACATCACCAACGCTAACTGGTGGGATTTCCCTTTTCCTTAATGCCACCTTGTTCAACCGATCGTTTTGCATATATTTTTCGGATAACGGCGATATAGCCTTATTTATATGTTGCTCACTCGGTAAATCATAAGGTCTCTTAAACTTCAGTTCCAATGCGTGAAGCATAAGTGATGCGCTCTTTTTCCCTTGTTCACCTGCTCCAGTCAAAAACCAACCCTCAATACTATCGATGTACAAATAAGCTGTATTCTTATGTAGACTTTTACTTTGGGGAGGTAGCCTCGCCCATCCTTCCTTGAACACTGAAATTTATTTCATATTATCTATCACCATCATATATTTCAATTGAGGACAGATTGTTTTATCAATGTGCTTGTTTAATTGTCCTTTCTGAATTGCATTCATAGCTAGGCCAGGAGCACCATTCATCAGTGATTTGCTTTCTTGACTGTCTACACCGTCACATTTCTGTTTGTCCCTTTTGAATGAATATGTCGTTCTATATACAAGACGGCATTTTCGACACTGAGAAAGAATCCCAGAGCACTCCATATCAGTTTCATGTTCAAGCTCATCTTCATCTGCCTCTATTTCCGCTTCAGCGTCAATAAGTGCTGTAGCACTTTTAATAGGACGTCGCCTTTTTAATTGCGATACCGTGTTTCGGCACCATACTACCACACCAGTTGTTCCACTTTAATATTCCACAGGAACATTACTCGGAAGTATTTGACTTGGCACAAGTACGTCGTTTGCCACATCCGGTAAAAAAACATCCATATTTTCATCATCATCGGAATTATCCACAACGCAATCAACATACTCCCTATCCTCGTCACCAACTCGTTCCACCGTATTGTCATTGTAAGGAATACTTCCATATTTCGTGTATACATACTTTTTTCCTGGCCCTCCAGAATACTGATATGTCGTAGCCACAACACAGTCATTTACAACACTTCCATACACTACTTCCCCTCTCCTCTGCAAACTTGACATCTTCTTCTCCTTCATATCAAGTTTTATGGCTATTATTTCCTGGGACTTTTGGTTTTATTGTAGTAACTCAACTGCTGAATTACCGACACCACCTTCCTAATTCAGCACGTCAACAACGTGAACAGATGTCATCACATCAGTTTCTGTTTCACGAACAAACCGATGCACCTGTCTCATTGAAATTTCAAAATGCGCATCAACTATACTCTTTCCGTAGGCAGTTTCAGGATTTACAATCCCTTTCAAATGTATTCCATGATACGCGGCTATAAAAATGCATTAACACAAAACATGCCATTTTGATAACATCTAGCATTATCTGACATGATCCAAATTTCTTTTAAATTTGGTCGTTCAAATTTGACTCGCACCAATATAGCGTCCACAATACTACAAACAGCTATCGAATCCTGTTTCGGCTCATTCTCAATAATGTGATCGACGAACATTGTACTGAAATTAACGTCATCATCCATAACTTCGTCATCAACTGTCTTCCCGAAACATAGAAAGAACGGCTCCGTGCCATGAGATACCACGCTACCCGTAGAATTATGTTGAAGTTTCTCTAAAACGTAAAGCTTCTATGTTTATTTTTTAATCTACAATTAGCAGTCCACACGTCTCTGCCTCGTCTTTCCCAATCATTTTATATATCTCCGTAAGACGTGCATCCTGCACCTTTGCGCGGTGATGATGACCCATGTAAGTTACCATCTTACGTTTTACCTCATCCAACGCCTCCTTTACCCCAACTGTCAATTCATGCACACTGCTTGCTACATCTTCAACCAGCTGTATGGGCTTTAGGCACTCCTCACAGTTTGTTCTACCATTCACAGTCATATTTTCCACTGAAGACCCCTCATCACCGTCATGACGGCTTGATGCTGAATACAAACTGTGAGTTACACTGTGGCCAGGATCGCTATCTGTCGTAACATGATGGGGGAAACCATATTTCATAAATTCCGAAACACCTGAAACTAAACTGAGAAGTTTCCTACCCACCACAATATCTACAACCTCATTGTGAATAATTTTCTTCAATTTTGCCATGTTATCGTAGAGTAGAACAGAAATAACGTAATCGACACACGCTTTCACTTTCTGTTGTCCTTTCGTGAAGTTTCTTGCTAGTTTTAAAAAGCTTTTCTACCTACGTAATCACTATCATTACCACTATTCTTTTTCTCATTCTCATAGGTTCGCCATAAATATTCCAGACTTAATTTCCACTCGACAGCTGAGAATCGCTCCCAGCTTCCATTCCGTAGTATTCTCTTCGTTCCCCATGACAATAACTGTACATTCTCTGGTCTGAAGATGAAATCTAGCGCATACTGTATCACACAATCGTCAACTCTCATCCGATTAATTTTTCGACATGCTAGTCTACCGCTTTTATCAAGTGCAATGCTGTCGTTTCCTCCCCGTTTATACATTTACCCAATGGATTAATTCAGTTTTTTCTTTTTTAGCAGAGGTGACTCAACTTCCATCTCACTATACAGAATTACATGATATCCCGTATCCATCTCGCATAGATCCCTCACTACCTCGTCTTCCCTGTCTCCTAACATTTTCCTCATTTCCAAGCACGAAACTGAAGACGTTAGAAGTGCACGTAGAGTACGTCGTTGTACAAAACCTTTCATATTACATTTCCAAAATCAGATCACACTTTCTTGGTACTTTCTGTCAGCCTCATTCTCTTCAACAATCATCCTGTGCAATAGTGCACCCCTTCCTGGAAAAACAGCATCACATAATGCCTGCAATAAGTCTTTCATGACATTTAAAATGTCATGCACAGTCTCTTTTTCCATTACCAGGTCTGAATCGTTCACACACACCTCCGTCGGCATTTTGTGCAGATGATATTTCGAAGTTTCAGCCATCTTCATGACCTCATAAACCAGAGTTTCCCTTTTTCGAAATCTCGAAGTAGTACCTGTTCTTTGTCAGTCATTGTTGACATGATTTCACATACAGATATCGTTGTGCAATGCAGTCGGTCACAAATTAATCAATAAGTACGCAGTTGTTATTCAGAAACGGAAAAGTACGGTTAGTAAAAGAATTCAATTCAATTCTTAAACGGTGATATAGTTCATGTGTTTTGGAAGGCGCGAAGCCAGTTACATTGTTGTGACCCAGGAATAGTCGACAACTGACATGGCACGTCCATATCGGGAATTACATCACATTACATTTGTCCCAATTTAGTCTCGTTACAGCCATTGAAATCTGTATCTCTTAACGTTTCGTGCCGTTTATTTTGTCTACGCATTAACTTACCATCCAAAAAGTGAATCTTCAACTTTTGAAAATTGCTTCCAGTTCTTATTTTTTTTAATTAATTAATCTTGACCATGTTACGCTCACAGTTAACCATCACGGCGCATGCCTACAGTTTTAGTGTATATGGTTGTAGTCAATCATATAGTCGCTGTTTGCAAACTCATAATTTTAGAATTGTCTTCTATCAACGGCCCAATCCCATGCAGCCTGAACAATTTTTGCTTGTTTGTCTTCCGCAGAGATTTCATATTTCAACTTAGAGGTGCAACTGGAGCCTTTTTTGTTCATTTTTCTTCCAACTCCTACCCCCGTGACCATTGCACATCACTTTTTTACCAACCCAGACTACCGTAAAATTTCCCAAATCGTTACACCTGTTTTGTTATTACATTGTCATGCAGCACATTCAGATCATCGATCGTTTGGAGTAACATTGAATGCTGTGCAGACGTAAAATAGATCACATTTCTGTACTTTCCTTTCTAAATTCTCGTTTCATTTCTCATGCACAAATTGTAACAGACGTCAACTACAGCAATGCAACAACTGTTGTGTTGCTGATAGACTTACCGACTATAATTCACAGTCGGTTTCTTCCATGCAAGTTACTGCTACTGTGCACAACAGTACTCCGCATTTTTCATTCCTACACTTCTACAGTTGTCACAATTTCATTCGCCATGAGTTTATAAATTATTTTCATGGCCTTAAATTTTTTTAGAAACAGTTTCTGGTTTATTAATTTGGGCTATAATTTACCTTTGCGGAAAAAAGACTTCCCCTTCCCGTCGACAAAACATCATAAATCCATTAACTGTTCGCTAATACCCCCATGGATTTTTATCCTCTTTCACATGCACTTTTTCGTTTTCAAATCGCCCATGCCATTGCAATTTCAGAATATATCCAAAAAAACGAAAGGGAAATAAATCAGCGTGTTTTCTGGGGCCGCACGTCTTAAAATTAGAGATGGGTTGAAAAAAATGAAAGAAAAATTTGAAGTACTTACAAAATGCAGATCAGAAATATTTCCAACAAAATATCACATCCACTTTCTATATGTTTTCCCGTCACATCCCAAAATAAACTCCCCATAGCTCTACACTGGCAATAGTGCCCAAGTTGAAAAAATTCGAACATATGATTGACTAGTTCAAATGTTTGAAACCGTGCCAACATCGTGCACTTATAATTTTTCAGAACCCGAACAAAACTAAATAATTAGTAGAACCTAATAACAGTAGCAAACATCATGCATTATAGATATCAATGTTAATCTGTATTTGCATATACAATTATTTACAGTACACTATCTACACGTTTACAACAATCCGTTAAGATATTTACTACTGTAACTAACGTAACGTATTTTTACTATTTCTAATTTCTGAGTCTGTTCCATGTTTTGAGATGCTCTTTTATATTATGTTCATTTGACATGTTTTAGTCATAATACTATTATATTTTATTCTTTGTTACCGATATAAAAGACGGCCTCGAAAATCCATATCCTGGATTTTATTGGTATCGATTATCATTTTACTTTCTTCCAACAAATCAAAACTAATGCGACACTTTAAAGTCCGTGCTAAAGATGCAATCAACTACCAAGTACAAATTAAGGTTACACGTCTAATTGCAGACAAGTTCTCGTCAAAAACGTTTTCCTTTTCTCAGACTGAAATTTTACATTTTATCTGGAAAATTTCAGTCTGTCTTAATCTAATTTCATTTCTAAGAAAACAAATTGATTTACTAATATTTTTTTAATTGTATGGTACTGATCTAAGGTTTGATATCCAGTTCTTTTTAAGTAAGTGAAAACAAAAATCAGTAAGATAATTTTAATATTTTCCCCTGCCTTAAATATTTTTCACTTTGAAAATATAATCTACTCTAATTTATTTTTATTACAGTGAAACCTAACACACGAATTCCATAAAAGGGATCAATCCGGAATCAAGCAGCGAATATTTCGACACCGATATTAGACAAGCCGGGATCGACAAGATCGACAATTAAATATTTGGTACAACCGCATCGTCCATAAAAACGCCAAAGTTAAACCTATCACCAGAAAACTCTCCACTTGCATCATGATCTGGCTTGCGTGTTGGTGCACCAACATGCAAGCCAGATCATCCGCCGTCACGTACCGTACGTCCCCCACCATCCTCCAAGGTAAGTAAAACATCCAAATACCGCTGATTGTATTCCGCCTCCATTTCACAGCCAACGCAAACACTTGAAGACGTACAGTCTCGACGTATCTAACGTGTGGCGCTAGACCAACAACGGGTACGACATATCACGAAACAGGTATACTGTGAACCATGCAAGCAATACTTCAATTATCATGAAATTGCAGAGCACAGGAGAGGTAGATGACACCAACATATAATAAAGAAGGAATATTTCTACTGTCATACATGCCATATCACTTTTCTTAGTGCCCACAAACGGGAAGCTCATATTTGGGACAAAATTCATTTTAATAAGAACAAGACAAGACAAAAAGGTCGAAATTACTTCCTTTTTCATTACATTTTTCTCATATATTTTTTCCATCGTTTTAAACGGCTGCTTGTATTATTTATAGCTCAAAAAATACAAAAATACACACAAAATACAAAATACAAAATACAAAATACAAAATACAAAGAAAGGGGGTGCTTCAAAAGACAAACATATTTTCATTACATTCGAGTTGACTTTGTACACTATTTGCAAACATTTCACACCTGCAAGGATTACTTGCAAAATTACAAGCTGACAACCTGTAAGTGAATGCCATGTCGAATTCAAAGAAGTTATAGAAATTTTTATGAAAAAATAATGAAATCGATGAAAGCACGTGGATCAGCTAGATGCGTGATTAACTTCCTGTACAATTCCTGTATAACATGGAAAACCTCCGTGGTCCAACAACGCCTTGGCGGATAATGAGGGACTACTTACTCATTCGACGTATGGAATACACCTCCCACCATTAGAGTAACATAATATCTTTATTATCTTGCGGACTCAGCACTTGCTTCCTGACAGATGACGCAGATAAAGAATTATCCATATACCAATTGAGGTCTACGTCAACGTATGACAGTCATGCAAAATAAAACATCTCTGATGATATGCGGAACAAGAACAACGATCGTCCTATTAAATCACCATATGACCAACAATACAACGAACGAAAGATAGCCCAAAGGATTTTCAGTTGCTTCGAAAAGGATGACACGTTTACGGGTACGCTTTGAGAGGATATTGGAGAATATATTGGTAATTACATTGATGTTTTCACTGACTATAATCTTGAGCAAGAATAACGAATGAAGTATTTTCATAACCTCTTTCGTGGTGGAGCTAGACGATTCTATAGACTCAAAATATCTCACAACTCGACGCTTGTGCTTCAATGCAGCAAGAATTTAATAGTGTAATCCACCAAAACCGTGCACGTAAGTATTTTCAAGGTTTTCGCCTTGCAAATATTATGTCAAAACATGATGGATCTGTCAGTAATGCAATAGAAGACCTCTTCCATGAGATAAAGCGTTTCGAACCATAAGGATCAAAATCACAATGTTTATAAGAAGAGTAAGTAGAATTCCTCATTGAACCAGTCGCAGGTCTAGATTGAAGGTGTAGCGTATTAAAAATTCACTAAAACTAAGTTCAAATTCATACTATCCAAATACAAATACAAATGTGGACTTGACAAACAACCTTCACTAGGTGCAATCATCTTTAAGATACCGATATAACAAGGTCGACTAATTACACTAAATTTAAATATTGCAGACGTTCCATTTCTTATTGGATTATATGTTTTGGATAAATATAAATATTTTGTAAATACGGTAGAAAATACATTATGCTCTGCTGAATTAAATTTAAAACTCCCTTCAACTTGCAAGAAAGTATATATATATATATATATTTAGAATGGAATATAGACAAGGAAGTAGTTTTTACTTCACAAGAATTAATAAAAATCTTAATAAATTTTTACACCCAACATCTGACGAGCTGTATAATTTGTTAAAAACATCAAGGCCTTGCGTAACTAATTTCTAAACACGCCACACTTTAGAAAAAATACAAGAATATTGTGCAATATGTCAGAAAATCTTACCACCACCCGTAAGATTCAAAGCTTCTTTACCATCAGAAGAAAATCTAGTCTTCGGCAAAGAAATTTCTGTTGACGTAATGTAGTTGGATAGTAAAGCTGTATTACATATCGTAGACACATCAACTAGATTCTCTTCGGCCATGTTTTTGGGTTCCAACGGAGTAAATTACGGACAATCAGTTGAAGGTGTTTGGCTAGCTTTTATAGAAACATGGTGTGTCATATACACAGTCTATCCAAATAGACTCAGGGCTGACCAAGGTTCTGTTTTTACGTCGAAACATGGAAACTTATAACCAATATTTTAGGAATATAAATTAGATTATCAGGAGTCAAGGCACATAGTTCTCTTGGTATGGGCGAAAAATTACATGTCAGTGACCCTCTTCGCCGCAATTACAAGAAAGTTAGTCTACAACACGAAAATGTACCAGGCTTTTTTGTTCTAAAAAATTATGTTAGAGCTATGAATGATACAATAAATTACAAAGGACTAGTACCATCTAAATTCGTTTTTGGAATCATACCTAGATTTCCAATTATTAGCACTGATTTTACTCGTCAAAAGGAAGTAATGGAAGCATTATCTCTAGCACACATGGAAATGAAATCTATCATAGCAGAACGTAAAATTCTTGCAGCATTAACAAATAATATAGCCCCAGCTGCTAATAGAACCTCCAACTTGAGAGAAGAAGTTTTAATTTCTTCAGAGAAACTCAAGGAATGGATGAGACCTCTAATTGTATATCACTTTCACGGTAGGACCATCACATAAAATACTCCAGGCGGAACTAAACAACAAACCTTCAATGCATCTCAGATGAAACCATTTTTCCGGGACTACAATCAAAATTTAATTTCACTTGAATCGAACAGTGAACCCGAAAAATCTTCCAATGAAGTCTTTATTGCTAAGATTATTAAACCATCCGATCCTAGACGAGAGCTTAGCAATTCGAGGAAGTAAAAAAGAAAGAGATAGAAGGATTAATACGACGTAAAACATCATGTTTAACATGTTTACGACAAATATCTTGAACGATGGAAGATAATTTGTGGGAAAGATGTTCCAAAGGATACCAAACTACTAAGAGGCAGATTTATTTTAGCCATTAAAGATGAAGAAACTAATAGAGATATATGTAAAGCTCATTTCATTGTTCAAGGGCAAAGAGACAATGGGAAAAATACACTAGTGCATGAAACCTCCTCCTCTAAGCAATGTTAAACCAAGATAATAGTAGGTATAGCCGCCTCTTTTTCTTTCCAATTTTTTTCTACTGCAGTCACGCAAGCATACATACAAAATACGGGAAATCTCACTGGAGATTTGTATATTGAGCCTGTCAAAGAATTTAAGCTGAAAACAGATGAAATTACAAAACTCTTAAAACCGTTATATGGTCTAACATATAGCGGTGATTATTGGGGTAAAATGATTATAAATCATCTAGAAAAAGTCTTAGGTATGGAATCATGTATATCCGATTCTGCATTATTCTTCAAGCATATTGATAACCAACCAATAGGAATGTGTGCTACTTACGTTGATGACAGATTACATGGTCGTAATACTGAATATACAGTGTTATCTCGATAATTGGGCCCTCACGGTGGCTGGGTAATGTGGCCAATTATCGAAAGAGGCCAATTATCAAATCTACACGTATCAAAAATGTCTCATAAGTCTCCTGCTAGAATGATCTATCAATCTTCGTCTGTCGTACTGTAGAGCTACCTTGCAGTCGTAAGAATGAGTGAAGGCGTCGTAAGGTTGCTAAGAAAGCGCTATCAACTATATCCGTGGAGTAGGCCGCACGTCGTATAATCTCTATGGCCTCCAACTGCTCCTTCACAGATGTGGGCGACTCTGCTATCTCCTCATCGTCATTTTCCTCGTCTCTTTTCATTCAGGATGATATCTGTGCAGCGTCAGACTCATTCTGGATGACATCGTCCTCCCCGTTCAGATTCAATAGATCATGAACAGAAATTCGGACGTGTGAAAGAACAAGTTGCGAAATGTAGCTCTCGATTTGCTGTCGCAGCCCACCCTCCTCTTGCACCGATGTGACTCCCAACGAAGCAAACGATGTCAAAAGTTTTGTATGATTCCAACAATTAGTGATTGCAGTTGCTATTGTATTCTTCCAATTTTTTTTTTGAATGCCAACATCATGTTGGCATTCAAAAAACATTGTGCCATGATGCCACTAAAAATATCCACTTTGTAAATATCTCTCGTGTCCGTTTCGGCGATATCGATTGCTCTTTTCATTTGGAACAGCCGATAGTTAACCTTCATTGCAGCAATTATGACATCGTCGTAAGGCTGGAGTTTTGATGTCGTGTTAGATAGTAAAAATTTTAAATTTTGACGTTGGATGTTTCAGAGTAGGTAACGTGTCTGGCGATCCGTGTGCTGAATAATTGTCTATAATTAGGACAACGTGGCGGTTTGGATCACGCCCAATGTAAGCGCCAAACTGCAAAAGCCATGCAAAGAACAAGTCAGCGGTCATTCACGCCTTTTTTGTAGTGATAGTCGAGACCATACTCATGCCCATCTTTTCTTGAATGGAGGAGGACGCTGCGCGTGTCCAATAAACATCAACTCGAACTCCTCAAACCCGTCCGCATTACAGCAGACTAGCACTGTAAATCTTTCTTTCTGCTTCTTTCATCCTGGGAGCGGGTTAGTTGATATTGTCGTGTCAGGAGCCATTCTGTACTGTAGTACAGTACAGAATGGCTCCCGACACGACAATACAGATAAATGCGGGCTAGTAGCCCGCATTCATCTGTATTGAAAATGTTGTGTCTGCTTTATGTAGAAAGGAACTGCTGAATGTCAGGAAGGTGAGCGTCAATCACATCTTGGTCTCCGTCTCTCAACTCTCCGTGCGACTTAAGTACTTTTAGTTCCCATCGATGCTTAAAATTTGTCAGCCATCCTTCAGAAAATTTGAGAACAATTTTCTTATCTTCGGCAGCATTTTAGTTGTAGGCTGTTTGCATTTGGTGCCACCGAATGCAAACAGCCTACAACTAAAAGGCATTCGGTGCCACAGAATGCAAACAGCCTATCACTAAAAGGCATTCGGTGCCACAGAATGCAAACAGCCTACAACTAAAGCTACAACAACTAATTAAAGCAATAAACGTAGAAGCATTAACGAGGAGATCATTCGTGCGCAAGCACACTGTGCTTGTGCACTAATCATGTCCCCGTTGATGCTTCTACGTTTATTGCTTTAATGGCGTATCCAATTGAAAAGTTGTTTCTCGAGAACATTGTTAGCCCCCGACTTGACACGTATACTTTTATAAATTCTGCCTTTATTGGGCTGCGCCATCTCCTTCTCTCTAACAACGCGTCTAATTGTCGTTACACCTGCCCGATCATTGATGTTACCTCATCTTTGGCCCAGGTGGCCAGTGATGGATCTGTGTAGTCTTCAATGCAGCTCTTTCGTAGAAAGAATTCTGTTCGAATTCGGATCTTCTGTTCCTGTGTGAGGGAGACATATGCTTTTGGGGGTGTCATATGGGGTAGGTTGGACGGCTGCGGTCAATTGATTTTCAATAATAGGCCATGTTTCGGAACGAGGAGCTTTATTATCCCTTAAGTACGTCCCTATTTCCAAGCTTCTCTTCATTGCGCAAATGAAGGCAGGGTCATCACTGACATCATCACACTGTTGTCATTACTGATGACTCATCAGTAATGACCAAAATATGATGAGGATTTCATGAGTAATTATCATGTATAGCCGTTTGTAAGGCATACAGTATCAGTCGATGTCTAGACATGAGCCACCAAAACGGCCAATTAACGAAATTTGGTCGAATCTTAATTTTTCGTAATGTTTTGAGGGTCCACCAAGTTTGTAGGCTGGGAATGCGGCCAATTAACACGAGGGGCCAACTATCAAGGGGCCAATTATCAAGAGAACACTGTAGTAAACTTACAAAGCTTACAAAGTCCAAAATTCAATGTAAGCCAAGATAATGGGACAATATGCAATTCGCAGGTGTTCAAATTGAATGTAAAAAAGATGGAAGTATTGATATTCATCAGAAAAAAATACATTAGTAAGATTAAAATATTACAAAACGATGCAGATTATAAAATATGTAGATCTGCAAGATCAAAATTGTCATGTACTACGCAAATCAGACCAGATATTACTTGCGTAGCTGCTTTATTAGCCCAAGTTACTGAAGAACATTATGACGAAAATTCAAAGAAATTTAAAAATGACATAAACAAATTCATTAAAATAAATTCATAACACTACATATAAACCGTTGAAATATGATAAGTTAGATAAGAATTGTCTTAAATTACAAGTTTATTATGATGCGTCATTTGCTTAAAATTTCGATAGAGCTTCACAGATTGGGTATATTGTACTTTGACAGACAAATATTCGATATGCCAGCCACTATATTGGGCTTCCTATAAATAAAAATGCATAAGTCGATCTGTATTAGGTAGTGATACAATGGCAATTGCTGATGCATTCGATATGGCCTACTCGATTAAATTCGATCAGAATATATCACAGAACTAAAAATTCATATAACTATGATGACCGATAGTCTATCTCAATTTGATGTTGTGACCAAGGAAACCAGCTTACCGAGAAGCATTTGATGATTGACTTAAAAACAATTAAACAGTCACACTATAAATTCAAGATTGATACAATAGCATTTGTTAGCTCCGCAAATAATTTAGCAGACGCGTTAATAAAGATTAAGAACAATGATAATTTAGACCGTGTAAAATCAAGTTTTATTTTATACCATCCAGTCGAACAATGGGTAATTAGAACCAATACTGACGACGGTGCTTCGGGCAAAAAGAAGAAGAGGGAATGTTAATGTCTATTTGAATATCGCAATTATTTACAGTACACTATCTACACGTTTACAATAATCCGTTAACATTTTTACTACTGTAACGTAATGTATTTCTACTATTTCTATTTAATGATTCTGTTCTATGTTTTAAGATACTCTTTCATATTATGATAATTTGATATGTTTTAGTCATAATTCTATTATGTTTTATTATTCGTTACGGATATAAAATACGGCCTCGAAAATCCATATTTTGGATTTTCTTGGTATCGATTATCATTTTAATTTGTTCCAATAAATCAACCGTTAAGCGACAATCAACGTTATCACCGCTATGCTAGGAAAAATTATAATTCACTGGACGGCGATATATTTTGACGAATATTCGCGAATTAGTTACCCTTTCCATCTTGATATGCCGAACGAACCATATCATATGGTTGGTGTATATACATCATTCGACATTATGTATATACATTTTCGGGAAATTTAATGATGGTTCAATAATTTTAACGGCCTAGACTACCCATGTTCGGTCATTGTTTTGATTTTTTTTCTGATCGTTTAGTCGTTTATTCGTTATAAAATTAATGAATGTTCGACGGTGTTTGGGTACCTTCGAATATATATTTCGGTTCAAAAAGCAGCACGGAAATGAAAAATTTCATTGTTATTCAAAATTTCATTATAAATACTGTATGATGATGTAGTAGAGGCTGTGAATATCTAGGTAATCGTCTTGGCCTTTCTGGCCTCCCACTGCCACTTACTCCCATTCCGAATCAGAATCCCATTCCGATCCTAGCCATTCCAGCTCCCAACGGTGTTCCGCAAGGAATATTTCATTCACTACATGCATTCCCGGGGAGTTAGAATGGTATTTCCACAGTTTTATAACATGACTAGTTCTAATCATATAAAATTATTCTACACATCTGTTATTCAATGCGACTCCGCAACTAATAACTCCGTCGACTAGAGCTTTAGTAAATCTGTCCCAGTCCTGGAATGAAAAATTAAAAATGGGGACATCTGTGAGACTAATGACCCAAAAACAGTAAATGACACCAAATTTATTTGTGTATCACTTGGTAGAGATCAAACAACCGAACCATCACTACTTTAAAATACTGACAAAGATGATGCATGGAACAAGATAAGTTGCCATAAGTTCAGCCTCACCAACTACACATATCAGGAGATTTTTGTGAACATCAACCAAATTCACAA
>JAULBU010042485.1:0-14244 GCA_032358235.1 Odonthalia washingtoniensis | reverse complement strand
CCCAGTATAAGATTATTGATGTAACAGGAAATACAGTTGTAATCGAATGACGAGACAGGTCGGTTGAGAGAGTTTCACGAGCACGGGAAGTCCTGTTTCTCGAGCCCTGTACCCTGGAGGAGATTCAACAAGCCTTACTCCAGCTTACGGACGAATAATTGACTCCCTGTGCATACCCAACGCCGTCGGACACCAACACTCGGAATATACCGTGCAGCACAACAAACTGGATGAACCGTACTACTTCAGATATTCAGCAACCAACACCAATGGATTAAAGTGCGGATATAGTTGCACAAGAAACCGCTGACGATAACAGCAACTCGGAGCAAGCCGATGGAAATAGACCCACATCATGAGAAGGTGAACAACGACCAACAGTCTAAAAAGACAGAAAAATACGTCATCGAACGGTTAGTGGACCACGGTATTAACACTGGCAAACAGCACCCAAACGCAAAAATAGGAAAGTTAACTTACCGAGTGCGGTGGTATGGCTACACACCATCTGAGGATACCTGGGGACCCATCAGGCACCTCCTGAGGAACAAGTTAGTGAGCTACTATAAAATTAAGAAGATTGAGCTGCTTGCTGATATCAATAACTCAATCGCCGGATAGAATCAGCTTAAATAATCCCCAAAACTGGTGACCAGAATCTGGAAACAAAGAAAAAAACTGGCAATTGACCCTGGATGTCAGAATTAACTGACACAAGCGAGCAGTTGGAATGAACTGCAAAACAAATCATCTCGGACACCCATGGAATCAAAACACAATACTGCAAGCCTACTGTACGCGAAACCACAAAAATCATCCAAAAATCAACAAAATCAAAAACAATCTATAATATTCAGAATTTTTGCCCAAAAATTAATACAATGTTTTTATTGGGTTAAAAATTAATACAACGTTTTCATTGGCCCGCACTTCATACGTGTGCCGATATCTCAAAATGCTTCCTTGTGGAACGAATACAACTCACACGCAATTCAGATGAATGCTGCATGGTGCCAAAATAACAACTACATCGACAACACCGGAAGAACACTCAATCTACAATGGACGACGACTCCAGCAAAACATCGCACATACCAACCTGACGGTTCGACCACACTCCCATCGTCGAGACAGCATTACTACCTCCACCAAGAGTCGAAAAACACAGCAAACGGATGAATCCGGGACGCGGCCCGACAAGTCACGTCCGACACATCACTTGTTTTCAACACGGCACATCTCTTCCCACATGGATAGCAGTAACACCAACGGAATATTTCCGGAACGGCATACCAAATTCACACCACCACACGTCATTTGGTGGAGAACTGAACACACATCTAACCCGGACAGGCCAATTTAATTACCAAACTTCCCCTCACCCTTCACTGTCACCTATTGGTCTTTTAATCAACATCCCCCGTTGCGCCAACCAACCGACGCAGTTGGATCGACCACCACTGAACTCAAGTTCGTCGCGTTACCCAACTCCTGATTTCAATCCAAACGTCAACAACACCACACCCATAAGGTGGGAGCTTCGACTCCGTCTGGAGTTTTCAAAATTCATCTAACACTGTTAGGTCTGCCAGATGCAACTTTCTGGATCAGTCAACGCTACACTAGTGGTTGTCTCCTTAACTTTCTGAATCACCTAATCCTGGTTCAGCACGAAAAACTTACCGCTACTTCATAAGCATCGGAACAATACACCTCCCACACATCCCTGACAAACGGCAGCAAAAGACGCAAAACGGAAAAATTTATCCGATTATGAATCAACAAAACCACTGGACACCAAACTCTAAACATAAAGAGGCAGCCGAATAGCTTACAGGAATTAAATCTTGGTGGTAACAAACAAAGTAGATAACATCTAAGAAAGACGACCGTGGAGATAACCGCGTAACTCAACCCAACACCCAGTGAGGTAACGAACCCCAGCTTCACGGATGAACTGTCTGACCACTCCAGTGTCATAATAGTAACCAACACCAACACTCGCAATCCCCATTTCTGAGTTAGCGTTGAGGCTATTTCTGGATCTATATCCTTCCTAGCCAATCTTCTATTTGATCCTGTCCCTCCGGCTTACTAGCCACTACTGTACTTCTAGTAGTATTATTGTAATCTTTTCTAGTTCTATTTAGAATTCATTTTTATTTAAATTTGTCACTATTGAAATTAATCACATGTGTCCACGTGTCTTATTCTCTTTCCCTTCTTAATAACCTTTATCCCACCTTTCAATATGTGATACCTATGGTACCTTAGTCTAATGTAACCTCTGACCCTTTAATCTCTGTACGCAAAACATAGTAGAATCAACAGTTAGGAAATATGTCAGGCCACAGACACGGTCTGAGATTATGTCCGTTCACCCCCACACCTCTGGTGGGACAACCAGTCACAGCTTCAAGTAGTATGTTGGTACCTTTCGAACTAAGTTCGTATGCACCCATTTCGAATGCAAGTCATAGTACCAACCTGGCCCACTGACTCATTTATGAGGGAATGAAAGCTAACACCCACCCTGATAATTACAATAACAGCCATAGGCCGGAGAAATTAGCACGAAAGACGTGGATAGGTATAACACCATAACGCAACTTTAATTCAACACTTTAATAAGTGGATAAAGAACACCTTCAAAATCTAAACAAGGAGAGGAAATCGAAAAAAGTGGGAATAACAATCATCGTAAACAACGCTTCTATATACCTATACAAAATATAATGGTATAATTACAACAAATACCGGCAACTCCGAATATAAGAGGACAGATAATTCAATCAATCAACATATCTGTTGTCGTTAAAATTTTCCGCTGCTCTTCAAAAGGTTCGCGCAGAATACATCGATCGGAATTTCGTCTCAACCCAAAATAATCTACAAAGCTTTTAGGAGACTTTTCGAGTGGTTCACGCTAATGCGATTCAGGCTTGATGAGGGGGTCGTGTGGTGCAATACGAGTATACGGGTAATCGTTATTTATCTCAATTGTGAGAATTGTCTCTTCTGCCAATTGTAGTACAATTCGTTCTTGACACGTGTATTTTTAGTGACTTTAGCCATATTTTTTCTTTTGTGTAGGATCACATTTTGTCTGGCCTCTCACAATCTCCATGTGTATTTCAGACATTGTTGCCCATTACAGTGTATCGGTGGCTCCCACTCCACTACCTGGTTGTGATAATCTGTAAAGGGCATGGGCGCAGAATGCTTACTGCAGTTTCCAGAGCCTAGAAAGAGCGCGCCCTATACTGATTATGTGGGTTAACATGTGAAGTGACACGTATATTAGACATGAATTGCAAGTACAAATACAGCGCGTATGAAGTTCATACAGTGGGGCCTAAAGAGTGAGTGCACATAGAAGTCGGTCCAGAGAGGTTGTGTGAGGCCCCAAGAACGTAGTATGATGGATCTCGACCAAGTAAAAAGAAAAGGCACGAAGAAAGGAGAGGCCTAGAACAGTCTAGACTGGTTTCAGAAAGCGCGGCAATTAGGAACAGTAAAATCCCTATATAAAGGGCAGTTAACGTTGGAACCATTAGAGAGATGGGAACAACATTGTATGCCGTATTGAAGAGCTCATACTACGCTTAGTTTCTACCCCTGTGCGTTTTAGCGAATCAGAACAATCCTACACGCAGTGAAGTGCGAAGGTATCACAACATCAAATATGTCATCTACAGCGCCAATCGATCTTACGAGAATTCTACCGTACGCTCCCCCTCCCACCTTTCGGCAACAGTTGGAGTCTACTTAAGAGGTTTTTTCGTGTTCCTTTCTTCCCTTTTAATAAATACAAGCAAACTTCGAGTCTAAACCTAACCCCGAAACTTTCATATCGTCGACCATAACGTATCCCTTTCGGCTACGACAGGACCTCAACCTCCCTTGATAGAGTCGCTCAACTGCACTTTACAAGTGTATTAATTGATCCGACTCACCCCTCGTCGTGTTCCCGCCCATCTCCTTACAGGCATATTCATCGGCCCAAATCACCTCAATCATTTCTTACTCCGTCGACCGTCGTCATCGACAAGCATATCAAACAACGCCGTTATCCGGCAGTACACCCCCTAAACACCAACCCTCCCCCTTTGGTGGAGTGCACTGCCGACACAAGCAACTGCGGAAAAAGGACTTGAGCGCCTATAGTGCCGATCACTCTCAACCTTCCTTCTTGGAAGTGCATTGCACTACATACAGCACATTATAAATAATACATGATCTTAACGCAATTTATTCATCACTCATTTCACTATTACCAGTATGATATCACGTCCACTTCAAAACCACCTTCTCCAATACCTCAACCGCCCTCTTTATCATCCGATCCCAATCTAATTTAGAGCAAGAAAATCAATATTGAAAATACAACAACTAGACTTCCGTCCCAACCGTGATTGTGCGTGGACTCAGACTCACCGAGTTTAGTCATCGACTCAGGCTCACCGAGATTAGTCATGGGCTTATCAACCTGATAACCAATTTACACACACCTTCAATAGCAAGTACCAACCTATCCAGCCATCACTACTACGATTTACATATTCAAATACCCAGTACTCTTCTCTAGGCCAATCATAATATACCTTAGACACCCCACCTGTGATCTATCTGATCACAGTGACCTTTTATGTTGTCACATCCGCCATACCTGCCACTGTCTGCTTGGACATCTTGGACTCGGACAAGCTGATGATTGACAACATTTATTATATTCTTGGTCGCCACACTCCTCATACACATGCAATAACTAAGGTGATGTAATATTAAAGTTTAGATCATCCCACTATTTCGTGGTTATTCCGATCATCTTTGCGTCCTTTACGTCAAACTTTTCTATCTCGTCAACTTTACCCACAACTAACCCATCAAACTGTACCACGAACTCTTCCACCAATCTGGCGGCAAAATATATTCAATATTAAAACGCGTGCCCCATTGATTCCAACCCGGAGACCCTACAAATTCTTAAGGACATTGGATCTCAATTTGATCCTTTTAAGCGCATTCATAATGCGCCTCTCCGATCCCGGGCCCCTTTTTGTTCTAATATCAAACTCTTCAACGAACTCCTTTACATTGGCGCGGTACACCTCTTCGGCATTGATTCTGAATATCTTTGATGCAGGGACCAAATATAGCGCCGTAGTTATAATATATCTTCAACAAATAAACTCATGGTTGGGCTATATTATTGTGATTCTGAACGTCTATTTACACTAGAATGCCGAACCGTATAATGTTCGACCAAGGTACGAATTTTGGCTAATCATTTCCTCGTTTGGCATAAAATTGCAAATGTCTCCGTTGATCTTTTTTTTATTGAGGCTAATCACATCCTGGTTATTGGATAACTCTATCAGCAACCCCTTGGTACCACCATACGCAAGATCCTAATTCGACCTTGTTCTCTCACTTGAGGTAAAATACATGAACCAAACCATGGTACCTGAAGGTTTCGTCCTAGTTATACTCATTTTTGGTTACCAACCTCTTCTCTCTGCTCCATCATCATTTTGACCCTGGGCATCAACGTACAAGCAAGCCTCACTCGCAAAATTAGCAAGATTGCGCAGCTAATGGTAAATATGAGGGTCCAACGCACTTTTTCGGCACCAAACCCACCCGCAATTGATCTAATTTATCTTCCTTGCTACCTCTTCCTAACCCGAAGAGAGGAATTAGTGAACAACAGAATCGGTGAATTGTTTGGCAATTTTTCCATCATCTCTTTCGATAGTCGGTCCACGATCTTCATAATGTAGGAAAACAATTATTCGTACATCCTTCCGTTCAACGTCCTCCAGGTCAAACCTTACATCAATACCGAGATTATATCTTCAACTTTTTTACAACACCTTTGGCCGTATTTTCCTCGCTTCTTCTCCCCATCACCCGCCGATGACATCTCTATGGCATAATTTTTGAATAAATTAGACCCTCGTGTACATACTCTAGTGATGATGAAGTTCCGTCGCCTCGAGATGGAAAACCTCCCCCAAACGTGAAACTTTCAAATTTATTTTGAAATTGGAGATTCCCACTGATGTCAACGTCCTTGCGAGTCGATTCTTCCTTGCCATCAAATCGATTACGGGTGGCATGGTGAAGCAAGAAGCTCTCCTTTTAATCTTCGGCCACTGTGACATCTTAAATAGTTTATGGTTCATCCAATCCAGTCTCTTCAACCTCCGCAGTCAATACACTTTCTTCTAGCCCTTACAACGTCCTTCGGCTTCGACATCTAGACCTCCGATGTCACGCAGGTCAACCTTGAATCAACTCCCCCGTTGGTGTGTGATTGTTACTTGTACTCTGCAATACAGGAGTTGGAACTCCTACCTTATCAGTGCATACAACTACTACGGCCCTTGTATAGACTCTGTGAATCGAGAGATCTGTGGTGCCAAACACTCGCCCGTCATCACGCAACCGATCTAAATATGCAGCACCCCAAGTTGGACAGCTCTTTTCACTATGTTATGCTGCTAAAAATGGCGCTCTCTGCAGCCTGCCTGGAACCTACGTCGATGACCTCTTTAGGGCGACAACAACAAGAAATTTCAAAACATGGCGAAGCTCACCCGCACCACCTTTTACATGGCTCCTGGCGAACCGGCTTCCGGCTGCTTTCAGACTCGAACAACATGGGAATCACGTTGAAGTCATACAGACACGTGTGCGTAAGAAGCAGGTCCCAGTAAAAAATTACTACTGTAGTGGTTACAATGATGAGTGAATGGTTGGATTGGGCTGAAGTGAATTGGAGATTTCAAATATTTTTGATAATAATGATTGGAAGCATGATGCAAGCATGGGAAGTTAGCGGGATGGCATGGGAAGGATTTATTTGTTGGGAACATGATGCGCAATTAATCGTCATGACAGCAAGAGGTAGGGTTTAAAACGTCTAATTGATATGGTATCAGTTCTAATGGGGTTTCTGGTTGCGCAACATAGAACAATGATGATGACACACCGCTCCTACAGTGAAATGGAGGGGGTCTGGGAATAATGTAATTGTTATTACAATGTATGCCATACAGTAAAACAGTCAGAGGTTTACGAGAGGTAATACACGTTGGGAATTGCATCCGGGGACATCATCCCCGGAATCCGTCGCCGCCGGAATCCATCGCCCGGAATCAGACTGTCACGTTCGATGCCGGCTTCAACATTTGCATCACGTGAAAATTGATACCGGCTTGGAAATCCGTACCGTTCAACTGTATTACATTTATTGGTGGTCCCGGCGGTTTGTGTTCGCAATCATACACACACACAATAATTCCCGAATAATTCGGAGGTGAAAGTGACGCCAACCCTCGCAACATTTCTCCCCTACACGCATTACCGTGATATTTTGTGTTCAACGATGCTTCAAATTCCATGCGTGTGTCGAAAGAAGTGAATTCAATTGCAAAGCCGGTATATAACGTGATTCAGTGGACAGCACATTGAAATATGTAAATTATGATATTTGCATGTTTAGTCGTTTGTTCATTCGTTTGTTTGGAGTATAACGCATACTTTTTTTAGACCACTGACCTCGCAGATCACCTCTGGGACACGTCACTCTGGGACGGATTTACAAAACAAAACTATTCGTCGAGCGAACAGGCGCGAACAACCCTTTACTTTCTTTTTGACGTTCGTTCACAAACTATTTTCCGTTAACGTGTCTTTTTGAGAACACCGTCAACACTGCTTGCTATTCTCCCACCTCTCAAACACCTCTCAACATTGATTAGGGTTTGGACGCTTAAAAAAAAAAAACGGGAATCGCATAATCAGTTGTCTCACGCAAAAGCACAATTTACAAATTTTTTATAAAAAAAACAACCAAACGTTCATTTTATACTAGTGGTCCGACATCCAGTTCTTCAGGAGTGTGCATGGCAGCCAATTCCGCCAAACTCGGTCCTTGAGGAGCTGGATTAATGAGAGCCATCCATCTAGCTCTTTTAATAGCTTTAGACACCATTTTCTGTGATTTTGCAGAAAGATGCGATTTTCTTCTTGGTAACATTTTGCCAGTTTCAGAAAGAAACATATTTAATGTGGCCACAGCTCGTAAATCAACTTCAATCTTACCGCCATCATTTCTCAATACTAATTTCATGTTCTTTTTCTGGTGATGCGCACGACCACCAATCATTTTCTGTTTTTTATTCGCAGTATTCATATGGTGATGTGCGCGACCTCTCCTGATTAATGATTGTTTTGTCATTGTTTTTGCATCAACTTTATCCCACTCAGCTGTTACATTAGCACATTCCGTTAATAATTCATTAGGTTCCCCAGAATTTAATGAATCCCATATCTCTCTTGTGAACACCGGCCGTGAGCGTTCTGCTTCGTTAGCTGGAAGTTCTTCACGAAAATGTTTTAGTATTTCTATTGGTAGTTGAGGTAATCGTCTGATTTCAAACTATAAAGAAGGAGGAGGGGTTTAGTTGTTATACGTGTCAGAATTACTGTGGGCGGACGTTCATTTTGTAGTAGAGTGGTATGACGTCATGAACAGAATCGAGAGATGACGTACACTTCGTGGATCGATTATTGGGTTAGATGCTGGATCTACTTCAGAAATCCCTTTCTTAACAGCTTCCGCATGATCACGGAGAAGACTATGAACAATCCTCATCCGTTCCACTTCTGCGTCAGGAAGACCCCTACGTGTTTGTGAAAAAAATTCACAAGTGAATATAAGTCAGTTACCAAAAATAAAATAAAATAAGGAAAAACACAATCTCTATTCGATGCGTAATAACAAAAATGTCATAAATCAAAATGCAAAAAACGTACTCAACGTTTTCACGACTGAATAGATCCGATTCATCCCCGTCCTCATCGTTGTGTGAAAATGGTGATGAAAACATGTGTGAAGATGGAGGTGCATGTGGGTATCGTGGACCATTATCATCTCCGTTTCCGTTTATGGTGTAATTACGATGGCATAATGGACGTAACGCTAGAGATGATGATGCTGATCGTAATAAACAATCGAAGTGATGGAATCGAGGGACAATTCGTGAAAGCATGATTGAAGGATGTGCAGGTATATGGCGGTATTAATGGAGGTTGGCAGTATAACGCGGAAGTTTGATTTTGGACTTAGATCAAAATGTGGGGTTTCGATGACAAATGGCTCAGAACAAAAATATTTTTGGCGATAAGTTTACAATTTACTGTAATTAATAAATTAAATCGTTTTAGATTTTTTGGTTTGATCCATGGATCAAACCGTTTTTGATCCATTTCCCGCTGTGACCGCATCAAGTAGGAATTCTAGAGCAGAATCACTGACAAAATTTAACTTCCCATCACTACTAAGAAGCGACTTCCAAACATGATCATCTGAATCACTTGAAGTTGAAGTTGATGAAGAAGTCCACTCAGCAACATGTCGTAATAGACTCACGATGGGAATGCCATTCAATCTCAATCCATATGCCAACAAACGATTTATTTTCTTAATTTTCATTTCATCCTCAGCATTCTGCAACTTTGTACAAGGCCATGAACTTCCACAACTAGATACATACCGTATTAATGCTTTGCATACGTCTTCATTCTTATGTATATTATTTCTTACCTGTCTTAAAATGCCAGATACAAATTCCTTTCTTATTAATCCATTATCATTATTATTACGTCCGTGTTTTAACATGTATGCCTCACATAGTTTTAAACCATCGATTATTGTTGTGGGGATGATATAATTATTATTGTTTTTCTCAAGTTGAAGCTTTTCAAAAGCTTGTTGTAAATCAACGTATACTTTAACACCATCTGCTTTATCATTTGACAAACAATCATATAATATTTCAACATATCGTTTTTCCTTTTCTCCATTTTCTTGCTTGTTATTTATTTTTATTACTTCACTGTCGTCACCATCATCATTTTCTTCTTCTTCATTTTTATCATCATCAACACTACAGAAATACTTTACAAATGCAACAATTTCTGGATCTGCACTAAATGCTTTAACTAAATGTTCCACTTGCGTAAAATATTTACTATTATTATCATTATCATTTCGTGCTCCTTCAATTTCAGGTTTTGGTCTATTTAAAGCTCTTGACAATATACCTTTACCACCTTTAGGATCAATATTATACGGTAAATGACCAGTCTTTCTTTTAACAAAAACAACTTGACTTCTACAATTAGAATACCAGCCACTACCTTTAACAGCATGGTTAATTTTAACTTTAGTTTGTAAATATCTTTCACCAATTACATAAATATCTTTAATTCTATCAACTTCTGGAACAATACATGGAGTCTGTATTTTCATTATATTTCCTTGCTTTGTTGATATTTGTAAATCAACACTACACCATTTACCAGTGTCTACGTCACGAGTTTCCATACATCTTGGTTCCACAGCTAAGACATATAAATGACGAAATGCTTGTAAATGATATTGATTATCTGATATATCTCTGGGAAATGGGGTGTAAACTGAACATAGTAATCCAACAATTCCTAAATTACTACTACCAAATGTTTGACATCCTCCGCCAAGAAATAAAAATCCAATTGCCATATGTATAGCCATATGTAATCCATATCTACCAACACCTAATGTAGTTCGTTCATGATGTTTCTGTTGTTGTTGTTGTTGATGAATAATTCCAGTATTAGCTGTTGACGAATAACCTCCGCGCTTACGTAATCTTCTGAATAAACGAAGAACTGTTAGGTCTCCACTACCAGCACTGATTATACTTAATGAAAGAGCTGTACAACATAATCCTGTCCCATAAACAAATTCCATTGTTGAAGTTTCAGAAACACATCCCGTTGATATTAAAGCGTCTTCAAATGATTCGCAACCTTTGACAAGTAATGATTTAGCCTTTGTATCATTAGTACCTGCATATTTTAATGCAATTGCTGTACAAACAGCAGCCACGGCAAATGCTCTGGCTTGTAAAATACCAGTAACATCAATATCTTGTTGCAAAACAAGTTCACTGACATTAATTTTTCCTTTTAAATCAAATGAATCATTCATTTCATTAATGGGTAATAATAACAATGGAATAACACTACGAATCCATTCCTCCTTTGCTTGTATACCGTCCCACATTATAAGACACCTTGTTAATAATCTTAAGTATACATGATCTGATCTTATTCTTGCAAGACTATATAAAGAATCTGGTAAACTAATACGTTTCGCAAGTCTTTCATCATTGGTTTTCATAAATATTAATGCTAATGCCATTAATGACCCAGGTGATGTAACGTCACTATTTACATATATTCCTTCCATTACTCTTGAAGTTTCAGATTCTGCAACTGCAGCAGCAGCAGCAGCTATAGCTGCATTTGTTCTATGATCTTGACCTGGTACAACAGCTATTCTAGAACCATTTCCCATTACATTAGAATCCATCATCATCATATGATTTGTACCATTCATACTTCCATTCATCATTTCATCGAACCATAACCATTCTCTCCCACTTGTACTTCCTCCAGATGTTGATGCATTTGATGGTAATGAAAGTTCATGAGTAGATCCACCGATAGCATACAAAATGAGTGTATCAATTCTTCTTTTACTACTAGCTGCATCGAAAGCAGAAGTACCATGACCTAAACAAATTAATCCTATAGAAAAACCAGCAGCTAAGGCAAGACCTTCACGATTATCAATAGCATCACCAGGTTTAGGACGACGACCAAGTTCTGAAAATAATCCTTCAAGTAATGAATGTTCACATGATCCAAGATGTAATAATCCTAATCCAAGAATTGCACTAGTTTGTACATTAACGGATACTTGAAATTCAGGTACTGAAAATCCAGCTTCATTAAATGGCCGTATATGTAAACAAAGCATTTTAGTTATCTTATCATCTGCACATCCTACATTACCAGCACTTAGCCCAAGCATTAATCCAATAGCAGTTAGTTCATGTCTCGGAACAAGATATTGGATATAATCAGTTTTACGTAATACAGGTAAATATCCACCAAGTCCTAATGCTAGTAACATTCCTGCATGTGTTGCCCCTCCTGATGTGTCAGATGGTTTGTGATTTACAATCCATGAACGAGTTAATATTTGTTCAGCTGCTCCATTTCCATGACCTGATATATTACTTCCACCAATACCATTATTACTATCATTATCAAACCCATTGCGATTTCGATTATTACCTCCACTTCCACTGCTGTCAGCAGCGATTATACGAAGTCCAGCAGCAACACCGTTATGAAACTCTCCCCACTGAAATAGTGATGCATCTGGAGGAATGTATGTAACTTTTGCATTCTGTCCGAATATCGTACCGGTCATACTTATTTTTGGAACAGGTAATGGTTTTGTAGGATCAGTAGGCATGAATGTACGTAATGTATAAGCTCCTCTTCCTACAGGTGCTGCAAATCGTTTTCTTAACAAGATTGCCAATTTCAATTTCTGTTCAGCAATCATATCAAATTCTACAGGAGAATGTCCATCGTTTTGTTGTTGTTGTACTGCATTCATCACGACAAGATCAGTTGACCTTAATAATCGACGAACTTCATTCAATCTTCTGTCTTGTGAAAAACGTAGTCTGAATGTAGATGCTTCTAATTCACAGCCATCTCCTTTCTCTTCAATAAATGATGATTTAGACTCTTCTGATCCTCCATTGTTACCACCGTTCTTGTTGGATTCACGCTCATGTAGACGGTTGCCATTCGTTTCGTTTCCACCCGTACGTATAACGTGATCGTCATCAATAGATGTGGATGCAGCCGCTGCGTAAATTTGTAATAAGGCTCTACTTTCGCGTACAAGTTGCATACTGTTGTCTTCTGTTGATGGATTCGTTGATGATTTTTGAGATTCGGTGTCAATGTCTGCATAGTTGAATAAATCCTCACGACCAATTAGTGCGAATGCAGCATAAGGCCAATTGGCATTTGGTTCCTGGCGACATTTCCACAATACATCTCTGAGAGGAAGTGCGATACCGAATGTGAATGCATCAATATCAGATTTGGTCACATTATCCGCAACCATGGCCAACAATACACGTTCGTGTCTACTTCTGTCGTTATCGATACTTTCCACTAGTTCTGTTTTCCTTTCTGATATTTCTTCACCACCGACATTGATATTGTATCTGTCGCCATCTCCAATGGGTTCTTCAGCACTGAATAGAATATTATAATAGTTGATGATACGTTGAGTTAGTTGAAAAGGACTTTCAGTTCTCCATGAAGCCGTAAGTGACGTATCTTGATTACATTCCAATCGGCCATTATCTTTTCGTACGGGATATCGACTAATTTCTATTTTTGATTCAGGATCATCATGACCGCATATTTTGGCAGTGAGATAATCCATGATAGATGGAACAGCACTACCACTTGAATAAATTGTATTATTTCTATCACCGTTATTAATCAATCCTATACGCATGTTGTTATTTAATGGGTGTTGTTGACTTCGAGGGTTAAAGACAAGGTCAGGAAAATCACGTCGATAATGATCAATGTAAGAAAAATTACCGAGAACACAAGCCAACCGATAATTCAATCGTGCAAGTTGACGACAAACATCGGAACATATGGTTCGGAGCTTACGATCTTCGTATAAGAGATGTAAAGCATGTAATACTTGTTTCAAAATATCCATGTTCGGAATACTGGAATCGGAACCTATGCTAGACGGAAAGGATGAATCAAGAGATGATGATGGTGATGACGATATTGATGGTGATCGAGGTGGACGAGGTGGAACAGCGCAGAATTCTTTCGTCATTGTATATTCTTCGTGATAATCACTCTGTAGAAGAGCATGCCAATCTGAATCACTACCGTCAAAATTTTCGTCATCTATGTCATCAATATCGTCAAATCCACTGAGCAAGTTATCATCTTCTCCCAACTGAGTAGAATCAATATCCGTTGAGATGACTTTGCTGTCATCATCTGATACAGGAGGTGGTGAGTTTGGAGAAATAATACGCAATAGTACAGTTTCTAATAATGACCATTCGATATTTTTCACGACTGGTGAAGATAATAGAGCACTGTACATTTTTGAAGTGTAAGATGATGATGATGTTAATGATAATATTGGTGAATTGGATTTGATTACCGTACGGGCAGTGAGTAAATCATGATAAAGAGCGGTGATTCTGGTGACAGCAGAAGCTTCCTCAAACGAAAATGTGATGGCAGCGAGACAATCATTAACAAGAGGAG
>JAULBU010042474.1:0-14244 GCA_032358235.1 Odonthalia washingtoniensis | reverse complement strand
AGCACAGCTGGACTTAAAGAGTTCACCAGATGTATTTTACTACTGCGTTTTTGAACACAATTCTGACAGATGAGATCTTCGTTACACCTCCACCTGGATATGAACATTCAGTTCCAGTGGGACAGTCAATCAAGTTATTGAAAGACTTATATGGGCTAAAAACACAACCGGTATGGAACGCCACGCTTGATACATTCCTATTTAAGATAGAAGTAATGAAACCCAGCGGTGTAGATCGATGCTTGTACACAAAATACAAATATAGAAAATCGGAAATTGCAATTCTCGTTTATGTAGACGACATTCTACTATTGGCAATGGATGACGCAGTTTTATAAATGGTAAAGAAAACATGGAAAAGAAAGTTTCAAATGAAGTACATGGGGATTATGAGATTGTATTTAAGAATGAGTATAATATATTAGCCAAAAGGGATCGCCATTACTCAATAACAATACATAAATTCATTTTACATAAATTCAAAATGGAAGAATCAAAAGAGACTGCAACACCAATTGCATCAAACTCTGACCTTAAGAAATTAAGCTTCCCAGATGGTGATGATAAGCCGAAGAAATGCCCAAATAGTGAAGCAATTAGCAGCATGCTTTAATTAAGTATCTGTACGAGACCGGATATCTCATTAGAAGTATCAGAACTATCACTGTTTGTTGCAAACCCCAGGGAAAGCCACTAAAAAGCAGTGAAGAATCTGTTAAGATATGCTGAAAAGACCCAATCGTATGGTTTATTCTATTCACGGAAAGGATTAAACTGAAAGTTAGAAATCTACGTAGATGAATCCTGGACAAAAAGTGTAGCAACACGGAGAACAACGACTGGAGTAGTATCTTACCTAGGATACCATGTAGTAGATTGGAGGTCGAGGCGTCAGACTCTCGTAGCCCATAGTACAGCCGAAGCTGAATACATAGCAGCCGACCCCGTCTCCAGAATGGTAGTATGGCTATGACTGTTATTAGTGAACTCAGGAATGGAACAGAAATTACTAACAACGATGCACGAGGACAACGCTGCATGTTGCGTCTTATCTAGAGGAGAAGGAAAATTCTTTCAGTCCAATCATATCGGAATTCGATACCACTATATAAGGGAATAGATTGGAGAGGGTGAGATTTTGTTGAAATACATCAAGACCGAGGATCAATTCGCCGACATCCGTACAAAATCACTCACTACTATCAAGTTAAAACATTCATGGAGAAGATGGTGAGTGACCAAGAGGAGAGGATAGTCAGATAAGAGTATAGCTTATTTGATTATAAGATGTTGCGGGTTACAGTGTGTTATGTGCAAAGTATTTAAATTAATGAGTTGTTATAATGGTTAATATTATCATCAGTGTAATTACCAAATGAGTGTTGAAATTGATGATGTTGAAATTATCAAATTAACAACTTATTATGTGCGGAGTATTAGAATCGATTAATAAGTTAGAGTTATAGAGATGATGATGATGATCGACATCATCATAACGCAGTTATCATCATAATACATCAAGGAAGGGAGTTCTTGAGAGGATGGTTATATGGTTATCATTATCACTAAGATTATTAGAGTGGTTGATGTGTCAATGAATAGTTGGCACCTCCCGTGGGCGCTTTAATTCATGAACAAGATTGGTATTCAACCAATGTATGGTGTGGATTAAATGTAAGTCCAGAATTGGAAGGTTGAAATGATGACGAATGAAATTTTAAAACTCGGTTGGCCATTTTGAGAGACGAATTCTGCGCTACGAGCAGCAGTTTGATGCTAGGTTCTACCGTGCGTCTCTCACCATCATAATAGTTCCCTATACACAATTTAAAAATAGAAGGATTGTTCTTTAGAAAGTTTTGATTCATAAGGTATGATTGATGTCTGATGATACATAAGGCAAGTAGCCCTCAATCTCGAGCCGAATAAGACCCTGGACTCATATTGGAAGTTTCTCGTCTGAGTTGTTGTCTTTTTTGATTTTTGTATTATGTTTGTTAAATGGAGGAGGAACCGGATGGTTAAGAGTGACTATTCGATGAGCAAGAGAGTTGAAAGAAATAAAAATCACTGAATGTATAAGTAATGACAAGTTGCGTACAGTACAGTATACTAATGGTACATACACGTATTATGGTTTCATCCCTTTAAAGTACCGCCGTCCTTCAGACATCGAGAGTCTCTCTTACTTTTTGTTCATTAGGACTATCTGAATTACAAAATGGAAATTCTGATAATAAAGTCAATCTTTACACGAAGGCGAGGCAATTGAATCTTCAACATTGAAGACGTATAAAAGTTCAATCTTGATTCAATAAGAAGTAATTCAACTGAAACACCTAGAATTTCACAGAACGTTGGGCCGCATTCATTTGTCTGACAAGAGAAAAAGTAGAGCTAAGAATATGTTGGAGAGCATCAACAACTTGACTCAATTGATTCATTGGTACCGATGGAATGATCAAAATGAACAGAGGAGGATTCACTACGAGCAGGTATTGAATTATGGTGGTAGTGCAGGAGGTAATGGATTAGATAGAAACTTGGATACTTCACGTAATGATCAGTCGGAGCGTACGGATGATCATGGAAATGGGGACAGGTCTACAATAAGTCAGAGCAACTCCAAACGATCTATATCTGTGAATACGTCTTCAGTACATCGTCCTGTTGGAAGTGACAGTGCTATTATGCCACCGCGTACGAGAACCGTTACGGATATTGATGAGGTAAATGTAGAAGTTTCTGAAATTACTTCCGACGCAAGACCGCATGGAATAAAAGCTGTGAAACGGAGGGATCAATGAAACGGGATGAGGGAGCGATGAATAGAGCAATGGATGGTATCCGTGTGAAAATGAAGGAGAGAAATGAAATAATGACGTCATTGGATGCACGACCGGAAAGAATGGCAAGTTTCGATGTTCGATGCGATATATATTTAATTACAGTTTATACCTTCAGGAACAGCATCATATAAGGAACTGGTGGATAAAATCAAAATTGCATCTATAAGGGAATCGACGGAATGAAAAAAGGATATTAAAGTAATGTATAGACTGTTGAGAGTCATGTGGAAGGTCATGATGGAGCAGGATATAGATGTTGAGATATGTGTTGTGTGGATAAAAGCGCAGTATTAGGCCCATCCGTGGAGGTCGGTATTGAAAATGACAAAGTAATTTTGCAAACAGAAATGCTCATCATGATCCCTGAACCGTAAATATCTTTTCATTATATGTTCAGCCTCGTCATACGGATCTGCAAACATTTCATTCCTTGTACGAATATCATTAATCTCCAATTCCGTTGAGGATTGTTGCATTCGAATAAACTGAGTAGAAATTACTGCTGTCACATTATCAGAAGATGCATCATCCTCTTTACTGTCTATTTCTTGCCTTATACGGATTATAATGTTTTGGAGAACCACACAAACGTTTGAAATTCTGATTGTTTGACATAATTCCCGCTTCCTATTCTCTCTACGCAGAATTTCGAAGCGGGACTACAAGACTCCAAATAACCATTCCACGTCTTTACAGATGGATTATTGCTGAAAGGAATACTTGCGTTCCAAACGGTGTTCCGAATTTGGTAATGGTCTCGCCAAAATATGCCATGTTGGTTATATGCCGTCACCAAGTATGTACCTCATGTAATGAAGTTCTCCTTTCGGATTTATGCTATATCCGTCTGGATCGGTAATACGGAACTGGTCTAGAAATCTTTTATGTAAGAGGGCTGATCGTGTCAGACAGTTCAGGTCATTGTTGGTTCCTTCTTGACCGGAAAACCATGACCAACAATATAAGCATGGTCACACCATTCCTTGCATTGGACAGTTGCACACTTCGAATCCCTGCTGTTTAGGAATTGTCCTTTATCAGTAATTGGACAATTCTTCCAAACGTATTTCATGCAGTCAACAGAACCAATGCAGCCAGGAAAACCTATTTCGGAATATCAAGTTTGTATGGTCAGAAATTCTTGTGTTGTAGGTAACCGATTGAAAAACCTGCCACCATATATATCTCTAAGAGGTCACTACAAAATTGCCTTAAGTATATCTGAACAGATTCTTCCGACGTATATACGCAGTCATTTAGACTGTAACGCAGGATGTACCTGTACTCAATAATCGTAACGAGGACATGATTTTCATATCTGTTGTGATGTAACGGAAAATGATTCCATTTAGTTTTATTTTCCAAAATTCTGTTCGATGAAGCATCAGGTCATTTTTTATATTTAAATAAATAACGCGAAGAAACGAAACCCGTCTTTGGAAAACATTGTCCGGATATATTGGATTCCTATCCATGTAGTCCCAGAACCAAGCGAAAAGACCCAGTTTAAAGTTTTTAGAACCAGGAATCCGACCATTTTAATTCCCATTTCCCGTATGTTGTCTACACTGTGCACGTAGTGATAGGTTTACGGCAGAAAATACCAGAAACTGCTGTTGATTTTGAGACAGTAAAACAACCTGTGGTATTCACCTTTTTGGTTGTTCCTCTTATTTAGTAGCTTGCGTACTGGATCTTCTACGATGGAGACGTTTTGTTTACGTGTAACCCTTCGGTGAGGAGGGAACTGTAAATGTGATGATTATTGTATGGATTGACTGTTCGGTGTGGGGGAAAATGTAGATGTGGTGATTATGTATGTATCAACTAGTGAATGAGAAAACGTACGGCAAGTATCGAATAGACTGTGACTGAGTATGAATGCAGTCACATACGCACTGTTTTGAGGTAAAAGGGTAGGAATGTTAGTTTCGTGGAAGATATGTAAGTAAAGACGGAATATGTCTTTTCCAGGACGGTATAGCAGCCCCTGCTATGTCGAGGATGAAGTGCATATTTTAAAAGATACAATCTGTCTTTGAATAGCTTGAATAAAATGCATTAAAATAGGATAACGTTGCTTTCACAAACACGAATTTGGTGATGGCACCGGAGAAATGAAAAATGTTTTTGAAAAATGTTTTATCTTTCTTAAAAATGTTCTGATTTTTTAAAAAACCACTAATTTTTTTAGAAAGTATTGAAAGCAATGCAATGAAATAGGATTATGGTTTTTTGGCAGGCACGAAATTTTCGATGGGAAAGAGAAAAAACATTTTTTTAAAAGAAATGTGCCGTTCTTTTAAAACGTACGAAGACTGAATGACGACCGTTATTTCGGAATGAGACAGGACATTAAACTGCTACATTGTAATTACTGAATGAATTTTAACGTACGACAATAACTTGTTACGTCATGGTCCATTACATCTTCTTCTAAACTTTTCCGTTCGGTTTCACCAGTCAACATATTGTTAATTGAATTCGCCTCCGGTTTACCTTCATAGTATAGATTAGCATCATGTCCGAGATGATGTGTTTGAAACATCTTTATCTCTTCCATTACCCTCAAGCATTTCGCTTTTTCCTCATCCAGCACATACTGTAACATATTATCATGGCGTCGTTCGTACTTTCTAAAAACGGCTTCTGAAATACCTATCCTCATGTTGTGAATGATAATAGCGATGCATCCAATATTCGATACGAAGTTCCTACTTTCCATTTAAACAGAACTGTGAACAAGTTTGAATTTAACCTTCATTTCCTTGAAGAAATTCCTGCTTTCCCTTCTCATATTTCGATGCGCTTTGTTGAACTGTTCACATCTCCTACCTATTTATTCTTTGTTTCCCTCCACAAATATAGGTGACAGAGGATAGTTACCATCTATATTAAAATACAGAAGTTTCCGATTAGTACTGGTCGCCCAACATACCCATCCTCCTGGAACAGATTTATATCCCATCGGAATAACTCTTGTAGCAACGGTGAGGCTGTCAACGTATTTCTGCTGCCCGAGCCTTGTACAGGAAGGCTATTTCAAGACCAGCAGTACTTGTCTAAATCAATCCACACTTCAACATCAAGTTTTCGTCCTTCATCAATTCTTTCCCCCATGTCGGTATAATTCTTGTCTCCGCTTCGTACTTTTTGTTTGATCCGCATGCATTCCAGGAAGCCTATACACCTCGGAAAACCTCTAACCTCAAACGTTCGTTCCAATCTGGTCTTTACTTCCTTCTTTGGTCTTCTGTTGAGGAACATCTCTGTCGATTCGAACGACTAAAACGGTTCGATCACGCAATAGCGCTTAGGCTGCAGCCGGGAGGAGGATCGGCATGACGGCGGTGAATTAGCCAATGGGGAAAAGGGAAAATTATAGTGGCAGAACGGAGATTGGATTGAGTATACGGTAACACATGTACAAATACAGTATGTATACAGCATTACAAACCTCACCTGAATTTAGGTTTATCAGCACAGACTACTGTACTGGCACAGCCCCAGGTGAATCGAATTAGGAACATGACCACTTCAATACTGTATACTGTAAGAACACATGTGAGTCACAACTCACCTCAAAAACGGTGTGACGGACCGTATTTATACGGACTCAAGGTGGAGGAACTAAAAGTAAATTTAACGTCGGAAAATTTATTACCGAATTAACATCAAACCAAGAGACCACTCTGACGCCACACCAGGCATCAGCTATCACGTCAAAAAGGCACGCAGAATCACTGATAGGTGATACCTGCGTCGCGTGGTAGGATAACTCCTAACTGCTGGCCGCGAATAGGGTTTGGAGATCCTCTTCAAGCAAGAGCAGGATCGGTTCATCAAACCCGTACGACGAATCGAGTAATTGGTACGGCATAATTTGACGAGCAAACCGTGCACCATTCTGGTTAGCGGACAACGGACTTACAGGAGGCAGTAGAAACACTTACATTGACTTACAGTAACACTTTAATTAAAGTATGATCCGATTTAATTAGGACAGTGGAGAGATGGCTCAGAGCTACACCTGTCATGTTACTCAGCCGGGCTGGAGAAACAAATCAAAGCCACATTAGATAAATAAAACAATTTCACCGTACATTTCTATGATTTGATTACAGGATATCTGAAAATAATACCGTACCATGTCTAAATACTGTACTTCCTTCCCCTCACGACAGGCACATATTCTCCGGAACGTAGAGCACACAACATAGACAGTATTTTCATCTCACATGTTATGAACCCCCAGAATTCTTGTTGCTTCTGTGGAGTTCCAAACCTCAGGACTTAATTGGAGTAAATACTGTTCTATACGGCTGTACATTGATTTTGAAATGTTGAAAAGGTCCTGGAAAGTCCAATCAGTACAAATGTCTTTGTTTAATATGAAGGTTGCCGCTTTACTGGTTACGTTGGTTGCATATTCCCTGTATATACTTTCCGTACCTAGTTCTTCTCCTTCATCCACATCTTCGCCAACGCATTTCTCGAACGCATTCCTTCAACATCTTTTCCAGAAGTTGCCGCTGTTGCCGCTGCTGTTCCATGGTAATGATAATGAGATTTTCCTGTCGCTTTCGGTGCTTATCAATCTTTGGAAGTCCCTTTCGTATTTCTTGTCAAATTGCACCAGCCTCGCAATGCGCACTTTCTTATTCTTTTGTTTTCATGTTGAGGTGGTTTGAAGGTTTAGCAGTGAGTAGAGCACAAACCACAATTGAACGTCTCCTTGGCATACGTCCAATATGTCACATTGTGAAAATTTCAATTCCAGATTCGGTCACGTCTATACACGCATGTAGTTCTTCACGGCCAATCGTTGCATTACACGCCCTCTCTTTTCAAATAATATATTGTTCTCACTTCAGACGCACCGCTGTACATGGCCACCAACAGTGAACTTCAGCCCGGCCATGATTTGTGACTTCATGCTCGTTCACTCATAACCCCACAGTACAGTACATGTACAGTATCAGTTTATGTTCTCCTAGAATTTGGAAATAAACATACCGCTTTTCGTGATTGGATGATCAGTTACATAACATACACATTTCTGAAATATACAAGTGCAACACGGACGTTTTATTTCGTACATTTCAGTTAAAAACATCAACTCAGATGAAATGTGTCATTGTGTCCAATCCCTGTATTCCACTTTTACAAAAAATACTACTATTTCTAAAAAACTCAACATTCCAACTAGAGATGCTCTTTATGTGCTCTATTTATTGGATTTATTATGTGACAGAAGGAGATTCATGCAGAATTCCTTTATAACCTACTCCACTGACCAGAGTCGCATCATCTGTTCGTAGCACGATGGGGTTCAGAAACAGGCGTCCAATTAGAGCTCACCGTACGGATTATCTCTACACTTTACTTTAAGATAGAGTTCATTTCACAGTCATGAAAATTTCTTGTCATATATCAATACACTAGTATTATAATCATAACACCGTATCACACCCCCACGACGATTGTCCTGGATAATAATAAAGGAAAAAGAGAAAAGACTTCGTCAGGCTGCTGACAAGGCTGAGAAGTGCGGTGTTGGATGTATGTTAACATGAACGTGACATAAGAAGGAGGCTGTAACTACGGAAAGTGACATATCAGGCGTATGAATAGTTCATCATTCAGAATCAGGGCCATGAAAAATGAGAGTAGATTGGGGTTATGACATTTTGCAATCAATGTGAAATAAAAACAAACATTATAATCATGGGGGTATCGAGTAAGTAGGTAAGTAGGTCTAATGAATTTAATTTTAAAAATTGATGTCAAGCGAAACATCGTTTCGTCTTTTTTTGTTACTCTCTTTTAACCGTCTGCTTCAATTATAGGACATGCAAGTTAAAATTCAAAAAGAGCAGTCATCGCTCCGTCGGCGCAACGAGACTTTGTAACTGCAACAACGAAAGCTGGAGTGAAGATTAGGAGTTCGAAATTGTATGGCAAAAAATGGGAGCAATTAGTCAAATTTTGTAAAGACGAACATATTCAAGAAGGGAATTCATTCAACCCTAATAGACTAGAGGAGCCAACGAAATGAGTAATTGGTAAAATTATTAAGATATTTCATTACAAAGTCGTAGAAATTGGTAATAAAACCGGTGAAGTGATTAATATTCGAAGCGCTTTAGCTAGCTAGCTATATAAGGTACATAAACGGCAATTTGGTCGCGTTGGCGAGTAAAATATATTGGAGAACGGTAAAACACAAGGTTCACCAATAAATGCAAAAATTGTAAATGAATCTGTTCTCCTTTACAAAATAGGGAGAAGAAAGTTGTTTATGACAGAGCTTTACCAGTTAGATATAAATACATGGCAAAGATTTGGTATTACGCTAAAATTAATGGTTATGGATCTTTGTTTTCACTCTACACGATGGGATCTGCTTCATTATTATTCATATTAGGGTTAGATGAGCTTACAAAAATGACTGTAGTGAGCAGGAGACCTGCTAGCTCGCAACGAATATCTTAGTTCCACATGGAGTAGACGTACAGTATCTTCTGTTATCAGAGGGAAAGGTCTTGGTGCGTATAGCCGATCCTCCGTCCTCCTGAGAGCCTTCGCGTATCGTAGTTTTTTCTTCTGCGAAAAACACTGTCTGTCTAAAATAGAAAAGTGCTGTACCTTTTCCTTTTTCAAGTTGGATATTTTGCTTTCTTTATATATACTTCAACCTGCATTCAAAATGTGCAGTCACTGTATCCATGTTTCTAGTTAACTGACACTAAGCTGTATGTACACGTGTGGTTATTCTTCACCATCACGTGTATAACTCTATACATGACTACTTGGATGATTCTGAGACTTAATTAGCCGGCATGTACTGTAATTTTCTGAGTATCAGACCGTGCAACTTGTAAGATGGTTTGTCCCATTATATCTTATAAGCCTGTATCCCATGTTTCCTTTGTTAATTAAAGCATATTTATTCGCCGCCTGGCGCCAAAATATGCTACACTCCGGCCCAATAACGCTTAGGGAGAGTTCTTGTGCTAGTCAATGTAAAAATATACTTTCATCCCCGATCACATGTTAGATAACGTGGCGATATGGCGAAAGTTTCGAGGCCCAATGCAGTAACTTGGAGGCCGTATGAGCGGAGATGCTTGGGTCGGATCCATATGGATTGAAGGTAAACATCTAATTGTTGTGGTCCGTAAATAAGGAAAACCCATCGGAACATTGCAACAACCAAGTCATACAATCATATGCGGTCACAATTGAGTAATACTTCTTCTCAACTATGTACCAACGAATCTGAGCTCCATAAAACGTACCAGATAAGAACGCTAACGGATCGTGACGCTGGTTGTCGTGATTATTCTCCAAGTCGTCATGGGGGACCTGTCTGCTCATTCCTGACCAGAACGCAAGCGACGAGTCAGTATATAGGCATAAACGTTTACCATTGTCCCGGTGGGAAAGCGTGACTGCCTCTTCTAAGGCTTTCTTGCATTCCTTGAAAGATTCAATATGCTGCGACCATCCGACATCAAACAGTTTCAATTTATCTTCTCCTCGCTTCGTCTGTTTCCATTTGGGTTTTTAGTATACCTTCTCCATGACGGCTTGCAATGCGTAATCGTTGTGGGAAAAATCTGTATAGACCTGCGCATCCAGTGTACCGCACATACAGACTGTTGAAGTTAGGATCCTTTCTCCGTTGTCTCCATCTACCTTAGTCATTGAGTTCCTCTTGAGTCGAAACGCACTTCTCGTTCCAAAATGATCCTACCACAACACAATACGGACGTTGCGTATAATTGGGATTTTTCTGGCTGGAGTTCCTAGTTTTATGACTTACATTTCTGCATGAATGACTATAAGTGCAGCAATAGCTGCTTCTCAGATTCCGTGTACATGAGAAAATCGTCCAATCATAGGATCACATGCTCCTATAGGTCACTTAATATTGCTTGGATAATTGCTTGGATATACATTACCGCATTTCTAGTGCCATGAAACAGGCGTGCCGGACCGTACACGCCGTCTGGCGTAATAAATGACTGACAATCTTGCATTGTGTCGACTCGACTCGTGAGATTCGATCACAAATGAATTTTTCGTATGATTCGACACCGAAAGGGAGAACGATCGGAGCACCAATAAATATGGGCAGGATAGGATAGTAAAAGGATGAGACACGCTAGATATTCACGGAAAGTTGACGCAATATGAGGAAAACGATGCAATGGAAGACGACGCACGTTACAACGATGAAATCACACGAACTGGTACGATAAGAAGAAGTTGGTAGGACAACCTACGAAAGGGAACGAAACATGACTTTGTAAAAACACAGCTATGGGTAGCACGACGAGAAGGAGGGAAATTACTTTCTATAAGGATAACACCTTAGGATACAGTACAAGCCAATAATATTAACACGTTACATACGACGATACACAATTGGTGGACAGTACGTCCGACACGTGTATTGAAATGACCATCCTCCCTGAAATATCATCTGACCTAACATTCAGATAACGAAAGGACGATACAGTGTAACCGACACGCGTATTACCAACAAAATATCTAAATCAACATTCAGATAACCAAGAGGACGATACAATGAATTCGAGACGTGCACTGCTGACAAAAATGTCTGTATTAACATCCAGCTAATACTGTCAGTAGCATAAGGCTACACGTGTAGTATCATTTTACGGTTATCGCTCTAGAGTTGCGTATAAATACTGCACTCTCAATGAGAAAGGCTTCAATAAATAAAAGCCAGATTTAACGGCATATCAGACAGACCCCAGTGTCAGCTACGAACGATCGAAAGACGCATTCAACCAAGAAGGAGAAGTTCTACCTCACATGCCATCAAATAGCGTAAATCCTATTTGGAGGAGCAAAACGATCCGACGGGTAGACATACCCGATCGTTGTCGGTAACTAACGAAACTGACGAGTCACCACCGTGCCTTCCACCCGAATTGCCTTCAAAGTTGCTTAATTGAAATAGGGTATATTGGCGAGAAATAAGGACCCAAGTCTTGAACATACCATTATAGGATAACTCATCGCAGACCTTCACGCTTTCGTAATTTCTGCTTACAGTATCCTTCCTATTCACATACATATATATTTCGAACCTACATTTATTTATAGCTATTTCGTATACTTAAAAATTTACTTCATAGCAATTTCTTACGCGCCATTCTAATTTATGTAGTCCTTTAATTAGTGTGGTTTTCTTCCAGACTGGAAGGTGGCCTGTTTCGACACGAATATTCATCTAGTGCAAGCTTCCAATACCCCTGGCTTAAATCGAATGCTGCGAAAACCTTTTCCTCCCACAATCCGATTTAATTCAGAGTAGATGTGAGGCATGGGCCAAGAAGTTGGGATCGTGGAGTTGTTCACTGACCATAACTGTACCATGAACCGAAACTTGGTTGGTCCATTCTTCGGTATGATCATGGGAGTCGACACCACCGTGGTGCTCAGCTCCGCATGAAACGTCACGTCGCGTGCGGACTACGATACGCGTACCCGTTCTTAACCGGCGTATCCATAAATCCTTTTAAGAACACGAATCGCTCTGTTGAATATTTTCCCACTATGAAGCGTATCGGCACTGCACCAGGTTTGATTTGGATTTTAATTGGAGTTAAATGAGCAGGTTCACCAGAACCTATTGTAGTACGTCCGACCTCTTGGTATCCGTTCGCCATCATCGCCATCTGTTTAACTCCTTTCTTGGACTGCCTCTTTCATCTGCACCACCAATCTGCGCCTCTAATGCCCTGTTAACTGTAAACTCATCTATATCATGTGCTGGTTGGTATAATCGGTTTTCACCTACGATAGGTTCGTCATCTAATTCACCGTATTCTACTTGTTCGGATTTACTTAAACTAACTACATCTACCAGGAGCATGATGCGCGAAAGTGTTCCTCCACCTTCACCTGGAGGGGATACGCTTGAATAGTCCATGTTCTGGAAATCGCTGCTCACTGACTCTAGCTAGGTATTAAATAGCATCAAAATATGAGGCCTTCATGAGTGGGCGTCCAAGCAGGACTTCGTCCATATCACTTTCTGACATCAACCACAAGAAGTTTCTCAACTTTAAAGGCCCCATCAACAACATCAGCTCAATGGTGAGCTTGGTATATCGACTTATCTTCTGCATCATGCCCTCGCCCTTCACCGCCATAGAAATATGAAGTGGTCTCTCTAGGGTATACAAAGGTACGAACGTGCCTGCCTTCTCCAGTTCCCGTAGGAAGGAAGCGGGAAGTACGTTGTCGTATGATTACTCGTTATAGTTTCGCCACGTCGAATCAATGCAGTATGAGTAGTTCGTGTGACCGGGGTAAAAGATGGAAGAAGAGGAGACGACGCGGGAGAAGAAAGACGCCTATGCAAGAACAGGAATGCGACGTCAGGAGTGGAGAGATGATGGAAGAGGGGGGAAACGCACATGTACACGAACAGGGACGGTGCGGAGAGAAGAAATTACGTGACAGAGGGACTTTTCCTTGAAATAAGGGTAGCAGGTGGTATACCAAATGAGAGAAGAACGGAACGTAACAGGGGGTTCCGGCGTATAATGATTAGGTCGAAAACACACTTACATATATAGTCATGTTTACAGTGCACAAAACTCTCTGAAAGGTTACGAAAGATCATGCACATAACGATTTGTAAACGTTACAATTTACACGTGTGTAATTTCACAGATCAAACTGTATCATCTCACAAATTACTTTCTGTGAGTTTCTACTCACACTTGTATACATTTTGACCTCTACTGGAATTAATTATGATTCCAGTATACATACCGGTGCCACATCAGGAGGAAACATTTAGTAAAGAGGTAGACAATAATTAGAAATCAGGAATCAACCAACTTGCTCCATGCAAATCGAAAGAGACCCCACAAATAGTCGAGAGGAGACTCAGACCACAACATTATCTCAACTGGTTAATCCCATCAATTGGGATCCAGGGTGGTCCTCATACGCTTCATTAACATGTGTCCAACCACTTTCAGCTGCGACTCCGGAGCTGAGAAAAGATGCAAGTAGTATCAGCTACTCCCTATCCGCAAAGGCGTTTAATTGTGCCAGGATATCGAGCGCACACCGTTGTTATAACAAATCCGTGGGTGATTTGTTGGTAAGGTGAAGGCGTCGGTTTTTAGAAGGATTCTAAAAAACGGTGCTTAGATAAAGCGATGGATGATGGGGATGAAAACACCCAAGTTTATTCGGTAAGCCGCTGTGTTTCGTATATGTATACGAAACGGCCGGCGGTGAATAAACTGTACTGTCAAGGTGTAATTCGTGGTGTATAAATGAATACCAAAACAGACACAACCAACCCCTAGCCTCGTAGCTTAGTGGTCGGGAGGCC